>JAHZNB010006450.1:0-13489 GCA_027744295.1 Callyntrura guangdongensis
CTGGGAAAGCGAGAAAGAAAAGAGGGAAAAGAAGTCATTCAAGTGTATTATGGAATGGCCTATTATAAACGCTTGTAAATAGCCGAAAATGGTAAAATGTGATGCGAATCATCATTATAATGGGCCGACAAAGTGACTTTTTCCCTTCGTTTCTAATGCAAATGGGCCCCTTTTTTCGTCTTATTTTTATGCTGTGTTGGCTTTTACTTAAAGTTTGTACAACTTAGTTCGTATTTTTCTTGAGAAAAAAGAAAAGAAATATAAATCGAGTCTCGGTATCTCACAGCAGTATATGACGGTACTATACGGGAGGAGGGAATGTGTAGTAGTAAGTACTAAGTATTAGGAGAATTGTTGTGTGTCTGTGTATGTGCATCTCAAAGTACCAACTTCATATATGAATCATCATCTTGATCATCATGAATTCATGTCTTTGCGAAAGCATTTTTCAAACAAAAAATGTGCTGCACTGTCGGTTTGATTAGTCAAAATATACGATACTGGAAAAAGTTACGATTGTGTGAACTGTAAAACTGGAGAGTGCATATAGCTTACTATTACATATTATTATTGTTATTATTACCAGACACCGTTAACCATATTGCAAGCTCCACACGATTTTGTAATGTTCCGCGGGCTGACAAACTTACCTACTTTCCTTTTTAAAAACATTTATTTATTTTATGTACACCTAATTATACCAGTAACATTCGGGTAACAATAGTCACGTTTTAAGGGGATGTGTGCTTATTTACTTTTGGAACATCGCCTCAGGAAAAGAAACAGTTTATTGTCTTCCGTAAAATACGACTCTGTCAAGTTCTAAAACTAAGCAATGTTACTGAAACGAAATAGGCCATCTAAATACATATAACATTACAACTGAAAACACTACCAAATTTCCCTAGCAAACAGACATATGTGCTTAAAGTCAACGCGGAACTTTGTACATCCCGGTAAACAGGACTATCGCGAGTGTTCCCATAAAATCATAACTTTCGCTACTTAACAAAGTGTAAATATTTAAGACGCTTTATGTACTTTTCCTTTTCCTTACGACATTTTTACTATCTTTTTGCTCCGACCATAAAACGTACACTTTTAACCCATTTTCGGACAGATAAACCAACTATCATAATTTATACTTTAACGATACACTACACGCTCATGTATCGTTTCCCTCTTTGGCATAATTTACAAATAGCCGTGTACCAGCCTGATACTGGTATGTTTATGTGAATTTTATTAAAAATGCTTCGCCCTCGTCTTTACATTTTGGGCAACTTTGTCGACGACCCTCTATATATGTTGTACATTCTACTACTAAACGTTTTAGAATGAGCTGCACATTAGTAAAACAAAAAAATCAGAACATCATCCTGTATGATGCTATTTTAAATGAGTGTGCCCGTTCACGTAAGCTTCATGTTTGGTTAATCAGGTTATTGCCAAGACCGGTTGTATGTAAGCCGGCAGATAAAAAAAAGTAATATTATCGTTTGAATCTGGTTTTGAAAAACTGATTTCCATTCCAGGATGATTATTGTATGGATCGTTTTAGTAGTTATGGGCGGGCACATTTTTTTGCTTTCTCTACGTTCCTTCTTGTGATGTTCCAACTTTTTACAGTATTTTCCGTCTTCGGTGCCGCTGTGTAGGGGGCTATGCTACACTGTGAATAATGAATCAGTCGTATCAGTGAGCACATTTTAATAATTTGCGTAGATAACTTATACCCCGTGGTGTGGAGAGTGAATGTAAAAAATATATAAATAAATGTACAAATGTACTACATTTTTTTCAGTCGTAGAGATACTGGAAACTACGTATGTATGAAATGGGAGAATCAGAGTGAAAACCCTGCTGCACTTTATTTATGTGATTTTGCATTATTCTTTCAGACGTATGCGTGGGATCTACTGGGCTTCATCATACGGTACAGAACGCCATTATGGTTCAGTATCACACGATATAATGAAAGAGGATGCCGTTGATGATGATAACGATGAAAGAAAACCAACGAGCGATCTGTCGGAGCGATACAAGATTTTTTCTCTCTACTTTTTTGCATCACGTCATGTCCTCTCGTGGTATTAAAATCTAAATCCAAAAACCTAAGCGTGGTCATTAATCATGTCAGTTGTACATCCTAGATATTTAACGCATAGATAATTTCCCAGCTCGTCAGCCTTTCCTCTGTTGTTGTTGTTGCTGCTGCTGCTGTTTCCCTTTTTCACTCTTACTTCAACTTTCCGTCATACTTACTTCACAGAGCGTGTGAATGAGAAATGAAGAAAACTACAACGAATAGAAATGACATGAACCAAGTGAAAAGAATAACTAACACACGAGTAAGCAGGGTATTTTATGCTTTCTCGAACATGAAAACATGAACAATAATCAACAGTGTACGGTGGGGGCCATAAAACAGTTACTTGCTAAGTTGTAAAAAGCAACAATGTAATTAGTATTTTGCCAAGCACTTATCTGGACAAACATGAAATGCGCCTAATTCAAGTAATTCAGAAACGCGGCGAATAATTCGATAAACAACGCGCACGCAGTCTTGGAGCCTTTATGTTTGTATTTGACCCACATCAAAATGTACATTACTTATTTACTTGAAAGCGATGAAAATGAAAGCATCTAGTCTGTACGACTAGACAGGTATCGCATCGATAACATTTAAGTAGCAAAGCGAAACGAAATTATTTTTTTTTATGTATCGAAAGATATCATGTACAAGTTGTCTACTTTCGTAATTTAATCTCTGTAATTAAAAATGCAATTCATATTGTGGCAGCAGTGAAATTTACAAAAGTAGTTATATTTTAAGGCTAGAATCTTTAATTTGACTTAGTATTTAGCAAGATGAAATTAATGTATTTTTATTCAACAAAAAGGAGCCAACCTTAGTACCTTTATACCTTTATCAGCTTACGATATAAAATTATAAAATATAAAACTTTCTGAATGCGAGTAAGCATGTTTGATAGGGAGTGAGAGACTTGTTAGATGCTTGAGATGCACAGATCAACAATGTCCGTAGTCCGCACCAACACAATGGTCCATGCATACCTATTCTAAGGAGGGAGAGGAGTGCATGTGTGAAACGTATAGTTCTCTGGTTTTTACAGCATCCCACCATGTACCACCACTGAAATTTGTACTGATCCCTTCTCAAGCGAAAGGGTTGCGTAAGAAGGGATTCTCAGCATCACCATGGCAATGCCAGACCATGTCTTCAGAATGGCACATGTCTCATCATCTCTGCCTNGTAAGAAGGGATTCTCAGCATCACCATGGCAATGCCAGACCATGTCTTCAGAATGGCACATGTCTCATCATCTCTGCCTAGGAAAGCAGTTTCTAGTGGGATAGTGTACTTCGCAAAGCGGTTCCTGGTTCCTTCCTTTTCCGCGAAGCAGCATCCCATTTTCAGATCCCCAAGCTTGCAGCCTCTCTCGAAAAATCTCAACTCAACGACTGCAACCACCACCACATACGTAGGCATGTACTTCTCCACACCACCACTCTTGATTCGTTAGGATTGGGTGCTTCCTAACAAAACCGTCATGCTAAAGTGAATACTCAAGATGCGGAACGAACCAATGCAACATCTGAAGCTAACTTTGGTGGATATTCTATAATGATTATTATGAGCATATTTAGTTTGGCTGTAATATTAAATACGAAAACTGCACAGAATTGAAATAAATGCCATTTTAATGTACTAACCGTACTGTCGGTTTAAAATAAAGTATTTTTAATTAAACTACACAATTAACTGCGCGTTGTTTTATACTGCCTATAAACCACCCTATACACTTGTCTCGTTTGGGTCCATGCTAATTGTGTCAATTATATTTTATCGTACAGGAAAGGTAAGTTAAAGTGTCACACAATACTCAAGATGCGGAACGAACCAATGCAACATCTGAAGCTAACTTTGGTGGATATTCTATAATGATTATTATGAGCATACCTAGTTTGGCTGTAATATTAAATACGAAAACTGCACAGAATTGAAATAAATGTACTAACCGTACTGTCGGTTTAAAATAAAGTATTTTTAGTAAACTACACAATTAACTGCGCGTTGTTTTATACTGCCTATAAACCACCCTATACACTTGTCTCGTTTGGGTCCATGCTAATTGTGTCAATTTTATTTTATCGTACAGGAAAGGTAAGTAAAGTGTCACACATAATGTGTCAACCAACAATTTTACATGAACTCGTAAACTAACTCTTTATTGTTAACCTTTGACATTTTAATTAAAATTTATGTAAGTTACCATTATACTCCCATCAACTTAAAGCATTTGAAAATACCCTGAATTAGCACATAGTTATAAATTTTCAATACTTTCCAAATCAAAATGTCGTGTCGTATTCTTGCATACTTTGCGTCTCCATCTCTTCCCTGTAATTTTCCGAATTGGATTAACTTACATGCACAACAATATCTCTACAACTTACACGTCAGCACGCAACCATAAAGTCAAGCTCGTATGATGCAATAAAATTAAAGTTATTATTATTGTTACGGTGCTATACAGTTGCACTCATTAGCACGTATCTCATACAAGCTAATTTGAAATGAGGGCACTTAAAATTGATGTGCAGAACAGCACAAACACATATGTCATGTTTTCGTGTATGTGTGCAGACAGAGTTGTTGTTTGGATGTTGATATGAGTGGTGGTGTAACGTTACTTTACGACGGTAGTATGCCTGTATTGTTGTATTCGATGGTATTGTTTTCAATGGTAATCCTGCTTTTACTTTTCGTATACGAAGAATACTACTCTGCTTTAATATCATGTAAAACGCTGGGGTGGTGGTAGTGGTACGTAAGTGGTAACAGACCGTATTGTGAAATGTCAATGAGTCATGCTAATTTCAAGTTCCATTAAATGGATACAATAATACAAGACAAAAACAGCTAGATCTCTACGTAATAAGCCCCTGCATTCTCTTTCTCTCACGCTTTATTGCTTATTTATGCATGGCATGTGTGCAGTTCCTCCAGTTGAAGTAAATCTGTGAGAACACAACTTTATCGTACGATTCTATCTTTGAATAATAATTATTTGGACAATGTAATCAAAAGGCATGTTCTCGCACATTCAGGTATAATATATCTACTTACGTATGTGTGCAGATAGAATGCGCGTACATATTAAGTAGCTGGAGAGAGTTGAGTGGATGTACACTAGTACACATATAGAGAGAGAGAGGCATAAAACACTTGACGTAAAAGAATTAACTGTTGACAGTTTAATGAGAAATACAAATCTTTTTCTATTGACTCTCTGAAAGGTGTAATTTGAAAATATCTCTCAATCAGAGGATTTGCATGCATAAACCCATCGTTTTATTTTCCAGCACTCGTTGTGGAAATTATTGTCGGGAAACAAGTGAAAACGAGATGTTGGAAGGGGATATGGGTGATGACGTGATAGGTGTAAGTTAGGCAGCTTAGCAAAATGGCATGTTTTTTATTTCTTTCTTCGCATATTACATTTTCTATACTAGGTGCATAAGTAGCCTGACAGATTAACAAATAATATTGGAAAAAGTAGCCGTATTGTAAAGAAATTGGGAGGGAAATTTAAAAGCAACAAAAGAGTAGACATTAAACACGAAACTACACACAGTTGTGTGTAGGTGTACTGGCTGAAGGATTGAATGTCATTAAACTACGTGTGAGTTTGCAGGAGTAAGCAAGTGTGTTGTGATGTCGGGGACAAGAGCACAAATGGAGTGAGCGACGCGCGGTGTGTTAATGAAAAATGTGCATAAAACACAGGCTAAAATCTTTAGCTCCATTACAAAAGAGACAGTATAGAATTTAGCAGTAAATGGAAAATTTGTGCACGCAGCAGCCGAGTGTTTTTGGGTAAAAAGGAAGGAAGACGAGAAGCAGCAGGCTTGCATAACAATAATATACGAGTGAAATGAACATTTGTAAATGTTTCAGCTGCTGACGACGACGAAGTGTTGTGTTTCCCAGTCCAACCACTACTTTTAGTTATTTTTCTGTCTCTCTCTCTCCGGCAATGAAAGAAGACGCGCTTTTCGATTTCCTTTGCAATTTGCCCTCTTCCCTTATTTAAGTAGGAAAGACGTCTTTTCCTTTTTCTCGTGTGCCTTCTACCAGAATGCCATTTTTCTTTATGTATATTCATTGAGGCTAGCAAGAGAGAGAGAGAGAGCGCTAGTGAAAGCAGTTTGCAGTTGCAGCAGTTTTTGTATTAGCAGCAGCTGTATTAGCGGAAGAACGTGTATGTGTGTAAGAACTTAAATGTAAGACATGAGTCCTCCTAATCCCCAAACCGAAGAAATACATAAATTACATCATTGTCTTACGTTTCCAGAAACTGTGTAAGATTTATTAGCACTCGCAAATCCAAAAGATCGAGATGGATGGATGAAATGGAAGGCAAAAAGCCAAAAATTAATCACGTCAAACTGAGTGAACATTTATTTAAACGGGAAACGAAAGACAACACTACTTCTATTACTATTACTACCCATTATGCACGTTTTGTGAATATACATACATAATAGTCTACGGTTTATATTACTTTGCTGCTGGAAGCGAAAAAAAAATACGAGGCGATATAATGCGCTGTTGTACTACAGTAATCTTTATGCATATGCATAGAACACTCATCCACATATTTCCCTTTTTAATGCTTAACCCATAATATATTTTACTCGCAGCTGTTAATATTACGCTAAAGCACACATTCAGGGTACATGCAAGTTTAATGCCATGATTATTTTGCCTTTTCTTCTCATTTACAACTACCACTGCTGCTGCTGCTGCTCCACTCGTTCCTTTCTCTCTCGAAATTGGAACTCTTCTGTTTCTTTCTCATCAAAAAGCTTCATTTTTTTCTGCCTGTACAGACAGGGAAAAATGGGTAAAATACAAAACAACGAAGAAGCTACTTTTTATGAGTATTCTAGCGTGCTACCACTAGTGCCACCGTTATTACCGTTTCTTCTATTCCAAGTACAAAAATACAATCATCCATGCTTCATAAGTTATTAGTAATTTCCAGAGTCGAGACTAGAGCGAGATGGATACCACGAAAAAAGAAAGTTTTCCGTTTCCACAGACAGTCATACAGTTACACTTTTTTTGTCCCTAATAATATTGTCATGCACTCCAAACCAACCAACTCTCTACTGCAAACCTAAACTCACGAACCAAAACCACTGAACCACTCATTCCTCATATTATGCCAACTATATAAAATAAAATATTCCCACTGCTACTTCTATTAACTACCAAACTAGTACGTGGCTAGTAATATAATTTGAGCAAGTCCTGGAAAAAAGAGTGCTTCAGTTTTTCTCTGTGCTGACTACTCTTGTTTTACGTATACTGACATGTTTCATGTATCCATGTGCAGCTATAAAAGAGGTATATACAATATTGCTTTGTATCATCGTATCATCATCATCATCATCGTCGTCGTCGTCATAGAAATTTTTTGATTTCAATTCATTGCTTTATTCATTCCCTCACTCATTCTTCTCTCTGGTGATGTCCTCCACTTCCCCTTCATTTTAATTTTCAAGTGTGCATGCGATGACGACTACACTACACTACTGCACGACAACTTTGAGAAAGCGTCATCGTCATCAGTCTTCTCCCATCCACTAGAAACATAATATATTTCGGTACATTTCATTTATTTTTGTAAAAATGAGCGTTGTGGTTTTTGGTTTTACTTATTATTTGCTTACATGCCTGTACAAATAAAATACACAAAACAAAATGCACACAGTCATCTATTGGGTCGGAGGCTCTATAAACAGACGCAGCAGAAAAACTTGAAATATACAGTTTGATGATGACAGTGCTGACGACGTCGACGACGAGGATGGTAAACACATGCGGAAATAATAAAGAGTAGAAAGAGAGTGAAAAGAGGAAATCTTTGTGGCAAACTTTATAGAAAAACTTTTTATTAAAGACACGGCAACTTCAAAAAAATGAATGAAGAGCGAGGGGTGCGACATTCGTTCGGTTTTGTTTTTCTGTTGTATAAAACCGGGGTTGTATATACATACATACGACGAGAGTAGCAGCGAGAGTGCATGCTATGCGATCGCATGATTATCATTGTCCTGAGGAATTCGACTTGACTTAACAAGAGAGCTTCAACTCAAATCCAAAGAGCAGCGTATTTATTTTATGATGGAATACGATGTGTGTATGTATACGGTCGGATATTGCCACCGTCATCGTGTTTGTCCTGAATAATAGTATTGTGTATACAGGAGAGGGAAGAACAATAACAAATCGATGAAAAGGAATTGCAAAAGGAAAAGAGGAATGACAATATTATGACGATATGATGACAGACAATAAATGAGACGTGGCATTAGTAATAACCTCTCTAGAAAAGAAAGGAAGCGTCAACTTGTGTAGTGTGCAGCTATACAGCGTCGCGTACATCATCTATAGGTCGCATGTATGTGTGTGAGTGTGTGTGGGAGAGAGAGAAAGACTGCCGTATTCTTAGACAGTAGAAGCTTACAATGGGACGATGACGATACGACTGAAAGTCAACAAGCTATTGTATAAATTGTGCATTACTCTTCTGGTTCCATCTTTTCCATCCTTTTATACCACAAATAAATAACCATGTAACTTTTCTCCTCTTTCAGTTTCTCTTTCTTTGTGTCTGTCTAAATGTCTGTTACATGATCTTCTTGAGAGAATGTAAAAAATAGTGAGGTAGCTATACTATCTACCTAACTAGTGAGAATGTACATATATATCAGACATTATTATTATCGTCATCACAACATTCACCAACTTAATACGCTTAAAAATACGCAAGCACGTAGCTTTATAAGACAACCAAATACTCTAATTCCCGGGTTTCTATGAAACGTAAAAGCCTTTCTGTAAAAGCTGCCTACTTTAGATATGGGAACGCGGGTTGAGTTTGATTCGTTGTGGGGAATGACAGTGGAAAGGGAGAGAGCGCTACATGTCGAAAAACCTGGTTTAGTGTTATTATTATTATGTCAGAGATCATTATCATCGTCAACTACGTAGTCACATACCTGCCACGCCAGCCTGTTATCTGAACACGAGCCACAACCCATGGTTTAATATAGCTGAGTGATTTTTCAATGACAGTGTTGTTATGTAAGCCAACCACAAGTGAAGCATTCCGATTATCGTCATCTTAGTCATTATTCCTAAAACTTGGGAATTTCTCGTTTTATCAGATAGGAAAAGAAAGCAAATTCTTATTTACCAGGAGGGCACAACTATTCTTGTGTTTGCACGTCGTATGGTTGATTAAACATTCTTATGTACATACTCGTACCTCTCAATGTTCGTCTTTCGTAATGGTGTAATGGATACATGCATCTTGGTCATTTCGGAGGGCACATTGTCTACATTTGTAAGGGACTATCTGAGTTGTAATTTAAAGTATAAATACGCTCTATGTAAAATACGAATGGGAGGCAATTTTAGATAATGATATGCTATTTTCAATTGTGAATTTGTGAAGCCTGTCCTGAGGAAACAATAGATTAGGGTAACAACCGAGTATCCATTGATGTATGTAGACTGTAAACAGAGCACTCACTTGGATAAGAGCAATATACAACCAAAAAGTCCATCCAATAATTTCTCCCCTTTTGCTCGTCGACCATAAAAAACCCTGCATGACGTTTGTTTTTATCTGCAAATACAAATGTTTTCTTGATGACACATTGTATTCAAAAACATTCTCATTTCCAAAAACTTGTGTTGCTGATGCCGATGATTAGAGTGTAAGGAGAAAAATACGAATACTACCGTATACTGAAATAGCGTTTACCTAATATTGACTGTAGGTTTTCTATTGTACATATGCATACCTGTCACTAGAATGGAAAGGAAAGCAAGCAAATTTTCACAATTTGTTGTTAATTCTGATAACAACAATGTTCACAATCTACGAGATGGTCGAATTAAATGCATGATTTAAATTAAAATGAGAGAATGTCAGTCGAACTTTTTTTCAGAAAAAATGTCCAACATTTTTATGCGTTTTGGAGAAAGCAGATGAGGAACACCACCACACATGCGTTTTGTTATCGACTCTATTTTAAAAATGTCTGAAAGAGAATTCAAATAAGTAGTAAAGTTCTCTTTTATAAAAAACAAGAAATGAATGTAAGGAAGGAAGTAGCGAATGTAAAATAAATGACACATTTTTTGCAACTCGTAAGTTTGCGTTGGACGTATTCTTATTGTTTCATGTTGTTGTATGAATATTGTGTCTATTGACGCCGTTACTTTAATAATATATTTAACCGATTATGAAAAATATCGAATGTCGGGGACTTGCATGACCCCTTTGAAAAATCTTCAGCTGCATGTCTACAAAATTTCAAAGTAGTAATTTGAACATAAAATTTAGTCGCAAATATTTCCAAAAAGTAGTAATCATCGTTTAGACGTTAACGAAGTCCTTAAGTTTTCATGTGAAACATTACTTCTGTGGTAAAATATATTGTAATTATTTATAAATATTGAGCTATTTTTAATGATGACAACGGTTTTGATTAGTTGACAAATATTAATATAGTTTCATACTCTTAAGTATAAAATGGCGTCAAGCTAGAAGTGTCGAAATATCACATTTACAAGCATAACATAGAAAACTTGCTGTTATCCAGTATGTCGGGTATTATTATTTAATGTTTATCATCTGCTTGAATTTTATTGGAAAGTATGTATATGATAACAGAAACCAACATTTATTTCATACAATGCAATGTAAGTTACGTTTCTTCAAAAATGAAAATCATAGTTGAAAATCTTAATAGAAAATAACATAACGCCCACCATAGTTCGCAGACATACAGACAGCCTTTGCTCTAAAACAATAATGAAAATACCGTTAACTCTAACTTAGTGCACCTTAAATGACAAAGAAATGAAGGAATGGTTGCATGAATTTCACATAGAATAGTAATTCTGCTGAAGACTTGCACATTTCAAACTTGACTGACTACATACATTCAGTTTCATTTAGGATCTGTAATGAAGAGGAATCTCACATTGTTCTTTTATTATTATTATCATCACCACATCATCATCGTCATCCAACTAGGTATCTTGCTTTCATCATCGCTCTTAAATTACCTTCCATTCTCTTAGCTTTTTAACAAGCAACTCAACTTTACTTTGGTTAGACGTACACAGTCTTCTTGTTTGTTTTCATCTTTGTTACATACATACACACTAGGTACGAAGACGTGTTTCAATATCACTTATTTCTACTTTCACATATTACTTACCGCGCCGCCAGCACCAACATTAAAACTGACTTGGGTAAGCAGCAAGTGAAAACTCCCGAGTCAGTCAACTGTGCAACCAGAGATCTTATGAACTTTTCCCAGATATTATTTTCCTATCTACTTTGATAACTGAAACTTCCAAGACGCACGACGAGGTATAATAATAAATATGACGACGAGGCAAACAGGAAAAAGGGCAAGGAAAAGCCAACCATCCGTCCAACTGGCAGGAGGACGACCAAGGCAGAAAATAGTTGAGAAAATACAACAGAAGGCTAGATGAAGGGTTGCAAAGAGAAAAAGCTCAAAACGAGAATAAGTTACTGGTACGTTATACGTACGTACACAGACACATATACATATAACTTATTAGGAATTCAGTGCAGCGTCCCTTGAGACGGCAATCCACGACAGGCACAACAACATTATGCACTGTGCTATAAGATAGATAGCTCTGGTGTGTTTCTAGTAGAAAGGCCGAGATCTAAGATTTCACTACAACCATAATTTTAAACATTTCTTGTACACAGTAGTATCATATTTGTTATATGGAGTGAAGCGAGAAAAAAATGAAGTAAAAATGGTATGTGCTACATTAACATTCCCAATATTTCAGTACAGCCCTGGCGAAAACATGTCTACAACAATGTGTGCTCCTTGTGTAATCATGACAAATAATATGACCGACAAATATGCATATGAAATTACTTATACAGCGCCTCAACAACTACACATTATACACATACCACCGCCACAAGCGGCAGCAACAGAGTACCAGCTTCCAGCAACAAAACACCACTTTGAAGTCCAAAGTCGTATATTTAACGGCAAGTCAGTTTTGTAACGTTGGCCTTGGAATTTGTTTTCTTCGTGCTACAAAACTCGGGTTTGTGCCCGTTTTACCCTGACTACTTTCCTGACTCTCTCTCTCTCTCTCTCTCTCTCGCTTATTCTGACAATGATAGGTTATTCACTTTGAAAAACTGTTGTGGCTTTCAGTTTTCTTAACAACAACAGCACCGACACCACAATGCCATGACGCAATAAAGGAAACAACAATAATATGACCATGTATATTCACACATACAGATATGTACACATTTCATAAAATAAATTTGCGCTCTCTAATGCATCCCTGTCAGATGACGACTTCATTTCCATTTGTTAGCAGAATTTGTACACCCCGAAAATGGTAACCAGGAAAGAGCGTGATAGAGAGACAGGGAATCCAACCCGAAGAAAAAAGGAAGAAATTATATATGTGCTCATTTCACAATCCCATCATCAGCAGAACATTTTGTTTTGTATTACATTTCACTTTTATTAGGTTAGGACCCTTCTCTGCCACTGGCAGCAGAAGCATCCCCAACAGCCACACAGTCAGCAACGTTTTTTCCTGTTTTTCATTCCAAAACATGAACTTATTTATGAGAGTGCATTATTTTGCATCTAGTGGGGTCATTAGTGTCGCCTACTTTATATACAAGCTTTATTTTACGGTGGTGTCACAACTATTTCCACCAACAACACTATTTGACTCCTTTCTCTTCTCTCTCTTTCTCTCTCTCTCTTTCTCACAGATGACTACCACACGACGAAGCGACAAGAAAGATTGTCATGCTCGAAAAAGTATAACATATATTTTTGGAAAAATATACACTCGAAACATAAATAGACAAGTTATTTATTGTAAAATCCCTATACTACATTATGTTTAGGCCATTTGAGTATATCAACTCGAGTTGTGGGAAGAAACGTAAATTGTATGTACAAATGTCTTACATTGTATTACCACGATGCATACATACATACCTTAGCTTAAGCTTGTTCCATTAAAAGTTAATAGAGGGAAGGTTCCAAAGTTTGTTGGATTTCTTTTTTTCTTCTGCCTCCTCTGGTGTGCAAAACGGGAAAACTTATTGTCATATATATATTTGTGTGTGTGTGTGTGTACACAAAACACCCTGCCAAGAAGGTGCAAAGCTACATTTTTGTATAGCTGTATAGTAGTGTGTTAGTTTGTGGGATTTCCACGGAAAGTACAAGGATTGTTATAGCTGATGAAAGTGGCAGTTAAACAATCCAGCTGTGTTGTTGTCGTTGTAGTTTGTACAGGAAATCTGCGGACAAGAGAAAACATATGGCACCATGT
>JAHZNB010006451.1:0-15580 GCA_027744295.1 Callyntrura guangdongensis
ATAAAAACACTCCCATCAATAACATCACCACAATAAAGAAGTGGTGTGCTCTGATAAAAAACCTTTTCATTTGATCGAACAAAAGCATTAATCATAATCCATTCAAACTTCAACCGCATAGTCATCCATTAATATTTTGCATGTCAAAATTCAAACACTCCCGAGGAGCGTTGGTTGTTGGTAGTAGTAGTAGTAGTATTCGTAATGCCAACCAACCAACAGTTGGTAATAAATAGAAGTAAATGTAGTAATGTAGATAGTAAATATTAGTTTCTGCCAATGAACTCTTTTTGCCAACATCAAAGTAGCGTGTGTGTGTTGCTTTGCTTTCTATGTGTGGCATTCCCTTGTTTTCATTTTGTCAATTTAAAGTAGTAAAAAGTTCATGCACACGAAAGGATAGAACGAAACACACATTGGCCAACCAAATTCGTTGAAACAAACTG
The DNA here is from genome assembly GCA_027744295.1 of Callyntrura guangdongensis. NCBI lineage: Eukaryota > Metazoa > Arthropoda > Collembola > Entomobryomorpha > Paronellidae > Callyntrura > Callyntrura guangdongensis. The sequence continues at coordinate 447 of JAHZNB010006451.1, forward strand.
CTATCTAGATACAAAATCGTGTCTGCTCATTCATTATCTTCCTTGTGTGTGTGTGCCTTCATATTAATATCATGCTTTGTTACATTCTCGTAATGTTCATGTTCGGAGCAATAAGTCACAGTGGGAATGTCAATTTCATGATACATTATGCAACAAGCGCGCGCGTACTATCAACTATGTACTTTGCTTTTTCTGCAACGACGTCATGTGCACATGACAGCGTTTTTATTATCAGCACACCAAAAAACCAAACATAATTTACCATGTTTTTAGAGATGCTTCCTGGACAGGCTAGGCTAAAATTAGTAGTCTCTCCAGAAATTAGAAATTATGGAGTTTGTATAAATACATGCATAATTTCTCAATCCTGTTCGCTTGATTACAAAATCCTCAAAATTATGTTGGGTAAACAAAAAAGACACGACACACTTAAGTTGGTTTACGTAAATGCACTCACTCAGAAACAGGATCTTCTAAAAAACGATAAAAAATTTATATTTACGTATTATTTATGTGTGGATTATATGATTATGATGACAAATAACAAATAACAACCAAAAACAATAACACTCATTCATAATGAACTTTTTACATCTCACTGCTGATTCATTGCTTGAATGACTGAGAATGAGTGTCTCTGGAGAGTCCGTGCCACTTTTCAGGAAAACGTCTGAGTTTTTATCAATCTATAATGGTGATGAAGATAATATGATGAAAACATCAGTTATATTTTATGATTTTTAAATTTTAACAAAAACCACTTTCTCCTCCATCTGAGATTACGAAGCATTACGCCAACACAGTTCAGCTGTTATCATAATAATAATACTTATTTTTATTATCGTTTCTACGAATTAAGGAAAACAATTTGGGAATTTGGAAATCATCAACAAAAATGATTCATCATGACTAATAGTGTAGTTTGGACGTGTTTCCGAATGCAAGTTTGGTAGTGTGGAAAACTAGGTAGACAGGCTAAGATTTTTATAGAGTTCTGACAATCGTCTCTGGCGTCCATTGTCCATATGCAAGCAGATGCTGTCCATATTTGGAAATAAACAACTGGAACACCCGGCGACGTGATGATAAGAAGGATATCCATGAACGATAATAACAATAACAAGTTTATAACTTGAGTGTGATAATCTCCCCAGTCTATATGTTTGTGTGTATAGGTAATACAATAATGTATGAGTGATTTAGCTGTCCAGCAGCGTTGCAGAATATTATCAAAATTACGTAGGCAAACAAAAAAGTGTAATGCACAACATAATGTCGTGCTGTTGTTGATATTATATTTTTTTTATCACAATTACGGCATTTTCATGGACGAACAAAGATAATAGGTGATGTTATTGTCAAAAATGTTGCAACAACCGGAAAATAACAGTGACGGAGTTCAATGCTCAGTTTCAGTTCATGTATGCGTGCATCGTCCGGAATGATGTGACGTTGACTCTAAACTTTATATCACGCCACGCCACGTTGACTGATGTTTATACATGTTGTAGTGTAGTGTGGTGATAATAAAAAAAAATATCAAGCCATGCAGACGCAGACGCAGCTATGAAGTTTTGGTGGTGGTACTGGTACTGGTAGTATGCACAACGAATTTTTATAGCAACCAAAGGACAAGAGTGAGGGGAAAGCTAACAAATAGTCTGGCATGGCAAATATTTACGGAAATACAACGTTAAATATTAATCTTAATCATAATAAAAGCGAATCTGCTCCCTTTCAGAACGTTTTTTTTTCGATAAAATGGGTTCATTAGCACCAAACAAGGTTTTTTTGTTTATACGGAAATGGGCACAAAGGCTGATAAGTAGTAAATATACCTAGTATGTAAAATGTGTAATCTAGTAAATTTTTAAACAAATCTTGTTTATTAGGACAAACGTCAATAATAATTAATAGATAACCAATTCCAATAACATGACGTTGGACAAAAAAACGTGATAACAACTGACCACTTTCTCAAAAAAGATACATAGGTACACTCATACATGGCATTCACGATCAATTATTGTATATCTAGCTAAACTAACAGCATAAAACGTATTGCTGTTTCAACATAATTAGTAATTAGCACTCAACACACGGACAATGTTAATAGCATAGCCGAGAACACCAATCCAACTTATCTAGGTATATCCAATACCGTAGTACCTACTTGAAACCCATTTCATTATTCTACAAAAACATTATCCAACCTTGCCTTTTTGGACAAGATATTTTCTGTCTGTCTTTTGTTGGTCAAGGATCAAGGATTATAAAAGTGGCACAAATTTACTACAATAAACCTTGATGCCCGTTAGTTGCATGCTGCAGTTCATTTTCCTACATTGATTTCCTAGTTCCAGAAAACACAAAGGGATGCACTACTGCATTATGATTACAAAGAATAACAAGCAAGATGACAAGAAGAGTGATAGGTACGTGTACAGTTAAAAGAAGCAAACCTACGCTTTGGGATTTGTGATGACAAAAGACGTTCTGATTCTGTCCCTGACAGTTAAAACGTGAACAATGTAAACCCGCAAGTGCCGCACGAATAGTACGCATACAATTTTTGTTGAACATTTGGCTGTATTTTGAAACATCTTTGTAACACACAAATGTAGACATTATTTCCTTCAGGGAGAGTAAATATACTGCAGTGCTTTGAGGTAACTGCACCACTGCATGAACAATATATGCCTAGTTGAATTCTTATGAGATGGCATGTAACCAGACAGTAGACTTGATTGACAGGACCAGGATACCTGACTTCCATACAAATGGGTACAGTTGTTCCTTGTCTGTCCCTTTTTGTCAACTTATTTCACTTGTCTTTTTGGGCTCATAAGTCACGTCTTAAGCCGGCATGGGTACACCATGTAACTAGTTTCGTCTTTACTACACACACAACTTATTCTAAATTTTCCTCAAGCAAATAATGCCCATGACCCTGACCTCTACTCATCATCGCCACCCAACCAAAGTACACACAATTCCATTAGCATGCTTGTATGTTGCTGGTTTTAACTACTGTTCTCTGATTTACGTACATTATGTACCCAAGTAAGTGTTTTCCTCACCAAAGCCACCAACTGCAACCTCTGCAAAGTTGCTACTTTACTTATAAATGCCGTTCATTAGCTGACCATTTACACTACCAAAATTTAACACACATATACTTGTTTACACAGACGTCATCCATGCATCCATGCATGTCTTCCTGGTTGTCTTAAATCTCAATTCCTGATACATTTTTCCTTTTTGAGGAAGAGAATTCCCCAAACCACCAGCACACAGTTGCAGTTGCTCGCCCCACTACTATTGACGGTTTCACGGTAAAGTATAAATGAATTATTATTATTATCATGTGAGAAAATAAATTAACTAAACTGTCCTGTCCCGTTCTTCATTATAAGTAAACCTAATTACTTCCTAAACCGTAAAGACGTTATATGATGAGTAAACTCTCATCGTTTACTTAACTACTTTACTATTTAACGCTTGTTTCAAGCGTAGTAACTTAATCCATTCACGTGCTGTACAATTTTGCAAGGATACACCATATCTTATTATTATCATAATCAGCATCGTTCGTCTTACATATGCGAAAGCAAAGCAATATTCTGTTTTAATGCTTGTAACAAGGTAAGGTCGGCATTAGATGCCGGTTTTTATGAGGTATTTCATCATCTCTCGCCTTTCATTCATTACTGTAAGCCTCAGTATGGTCATGCGATCTTTGCGAATTGTAATAATTTTAACGTCTTATTGTGCTTCATTTCATCGTAGATATATTTAGAATTTACTGTCAAAATAACTTATGTCTTCTTACCTGAAACGGCGAATGGGCTCCAGTGTACCAACTGTCTTGTAACGGAAGCCAGGTTGATGCTTGTACAAACACAACACTAGACTTCCTTGCAGATATTTTCGTAAAACTCCTTTTCAGAAAAATATCCTTGCAAAAGTTTAGAGAAATTCTGCCACCTCGGCACAGAAGGCAAGATCAATTTCAGTCGGTTGTTTTATTCCTTTGGTTGGTTATGTCATAAACTCGTCCGGTATTGTTTGTGGCCTCTGGCAAGAAGACACTTTTTCCTTTGTTTTGTTTATACACTTTACTGATGAGTAATCTCAATAGTTATCTTTGTTCTTCTTTATCTCTTTGTATATTTATCTATTTTTTTCCTTAATATTATTATTGTTTCTCGCTAATAAAAGTTCTTGTCACAGGTCGACTAGCTGGGGTGCTACGTTGAAAATTGACACCACAATAAGTTCTCATTGACATTTTCAGCACGAAATCCGACATGCTCGGTCAGTAATTATGAAGGCGTGACAGTTAGGAACTAGTATCACCGTAAAAATTCTAATCGCTGACAATGACATTTAGAAGGTTAAATCCAGTAGTACAAAAAAATGCGTCTGTACAACTTGTGTCAATAATGCAGTGTGGTTGTAAAGCTTCCAGAAGAAATACTATTTTTAATACTCGCCTCTGTGTAGTTGACTTTCTGTCTCATTAAAATTTCCTTCCTTTCTTTCTGTCCCAGAGTGGTAATTAAAATCCTCTCTATTTCTTCTCCAGTTGTTGTATAATTATGTCTGTATTACCGCTTATCAAAAGCAGTTAAAACTTTATTACTTTTACTATTGCTACTTTAAACTGCAGTGACAGTGAGGAGGAGGCAATTACTCAGGTTCCAATGATCAAGCTCGCTTTTTGATAATGTTGTCAATGATGATGATGCCTCTCCTCTCTCTTCTCTCTGTCTGTCGTAAAAGGACTTTTCTCTGCTGTGAGTGACGACTGAGTGAATGTTCTGCTCGTACTATTAAGCAATGCTTCTCTTAACGACCGTATTCAATCCAATCATGTAAAAAAGCATTTATTGCAGGTCCATATAAACATACTCATATTACGTCCAAGTGCACGTATCCATAATCGATGATTTTTTTACTCTAAATTTTTTTCTAATATACACACTAGATTGTTGAGTTTGCGGTGTACGTTAGGTTTTGGTGTAGTTTTTATAGTCTTACGTGTGTGTTGTCTGCGACGTCGAGAATGATTACGATAATGTGGCTGTATGGAGAGAGAGAGAGAGAGATGATAAGCTTAACCGTGTTTGTGTAAACTTTCTATAAACATTTAATACATACGAAATATTATATTTTATGTTATACTTGTTGTTGTACTGTGAGGTTCACATCAACATCAGAAGAAATTATCCAAAGAGGAGAGAGACAGATAAATAAGGATGATGGCGATGATGATAGATACGTAAAGGTTGTTGTATCTTCACAATATTATTATTTTATACTATCCTCTTTAACTTCTTTGCGCGTTCACGATTATAACCTTGGCTTTGGTCGTTTGAAAAATAGAGTAACATCCATTCAGTGCCACGAATTTCCAGTTGTCTTCTTCGTCCTCTTATTAGTCGTCTTTCGTTGTACGGAGCCGCATGAGAATCTGTGTGGCATCAGTATGTAAGTGGCACGCACGGTCACGGTGCTGATGATGATGATAGCAAGGCAGCGTCTTTTTTATTCACTTTTATATTCTCTTGTACGTCTTCTTAGTACTTATTTTTCACCGAACCACCACGCCATGCAAAGATCAACGGCAAAAGAACAATAAAGGAAAGGTTGGGTCCTACCCTACCTCAGAAGGAGCGTGTAAACGTTTCTTTTTTAATATGAATAATCTTGTCGCTAATTCTCTTTAGTGTTTACCTTTCCACATAACATACACACAGTCAATATCGATATCTACAACTATTATTTTTTCATTGGAACGAGAAACGAAATAGATGCACTGGATACAAAATAGTAGTGACAGAATGCGTGAATTATCTAGGGGGATGATGATGACTATGACTAAAAAGGTAGTCCAAAAGAGAGCGAGAGGGTACACTTGTTTTGTTCACTAACTTGAAACGTGTGAGTTTTATATATAGTATGTAAAGCAAAAGCTTCTTTGTGTTTTTCTATCCCAAAGTAAAGTTTGATTGAAGTATTCAAGTATTTGATGACGATGATGATGAGGTGCATGCAAAAATTCCACTTCTTCTCCTCCGTCCCTTTTCTGCCACTGCTGCTACTGAAGATAATAAACTGAGATGCTGCATAAATAGTTGACTGCTGTGTTTCTCTTTTTATCCAGCCAAGTCATCTTTTTTTAGCTCAGTTGCGCTTTGAATGATAATGAAAGATGGCTAATGTAAATGCTGCAGGAGCACACACACTCAGTCACTCACACATACTCTGTAATTTACCACTATTTTTTTCCACAGAGAATGCTTTATTGCAAATACATTTATTTGGTTCACATAAAACGAAACTCACCGATAAACTGTGTGTGTGTGTTGTGATGAATATCGTCAGAAACAGCAGCAGAAAAATGCAGTGGTGGGGTAGTAAATAAAAAGCAGTTTATATTTATGCAATGTTGTCGACGACGACACGACGATGCTGATGATTACCACGATGAATATGATTATTATGAAACAAGAAGTAAAAAAAAGTTTTTTTTTTCAAGGTGCCCAATATTTGGCACTGATACTACCACTGATGCGCGGTGATCTCGATGATTTGCACTGGTACTGCCACTGCCACACTGTTCCTACTATTACACCAGTCTCTTTACTTTACAGACGACGAGAAGATGAGAAAAAAACCAGGAGAAAAAAGATAACACACTATATATTTAAATGCTAATGTAGAGTGAAGTCCTTTACCATTAATTCTTCAAATGTTTAGCTGTGCATTACATTAGCATATATACGGCGGAGCCAAAAAAAATTAGTTTGGACTGAAAACTAAGGCTAAATAGTAGTCAGTAGTACAAACACAGCAGCGTCCTACATGTACTCGCACTGCTTATGTAAGTCAACACACCACCACCACCACTACTTCAAGAAACAAACAAGACCAGAGAAACAACAGAGCTTATCATCGGGACTCACCGTGGACTATTATTATAATACAGTGCTGCTGCTTTCTGGTCGTTTAAAAATTGTTCACTTCTTGTGAATATATGCTCCAACAAAGTTTTGACTTTGTGAGTAGTATGTCTATGTATTCCTGAGGTGATGGTGGTCAAAATGATGATATTGATGATGACGATGATAACGATGAGATGTGTTAGTTGGTTGGAATTGGAGATGCAATTTCCTCACAGCGAAACGTCCTTTCCATCAGCCGTCTATTTATTTTTTTCCTTCGTCTATGTATCAGTCAATCCATTCCATGATGTAAACCATGATATTATCTTAGAAGCGAGTAATACCTACGCTATTTTTGTGTCTCTCTCTGTGTGTACACCATTGCATCTCAAGAACGGCTAATATTGTAATATATTTCGATATGTGTGGTAGTAGTTATAAAAGCATACAGCGTAACCAAACATTTTTTCCTGATATCCTCCACTTTTATCCATGCAAAACTTCCATATACAAAAATTCCATAAAAATATCGTGCCAGTGCCGAGCAGCAAAGAGTATTAGGAGAGCTTGAAGTGAGTGGAAAAACGTATCCATGCATGCATGTGGGCTTTGTGTGTGTGTGTGTGTGTGTGTGTGTGTGTGCATAGGTCGCCTGGTCCAATAGGTATCATCAGAATTACTCCTCAGGAACAGCGGAGTAGCTGAGTTGCTACTAGTAAAAGAAAGCGTACACAGGACACACAGAGAACATCTCTCTCAAAAAAGCTAAATGAGACGAAGGAGCATTTCAGGGTAATACAAGTTTATTGTGAATATCCAACCAAACAAAGTTAGCAAGCAGCAGCCAGAGAAGCATTGTAATTGTGTTGTTGTATGTGTTCGTCGTCGTCGTCATCATCATCATCATCACTATCAACATCGTCGTGATACACCACCACCACACCACAGAACAACGACGGAGAACCTTGTTTAGTCGTCCTTTTTGTTAGCAGAGCCCTGAGCGGAGAAGCCGAGTAAAGAAGAAAAAAATGGTTTGGCTTAGCTTAAGCTAAAAGTTGAAGCTACTACTATGTCACCCTGCTGCTTCTGCGATGTAGAAAAGTATATATATCCACCAAAAACGATACACGGACCCTCCATATTATCCTGTGCACTCAACAATTCCATCCACATTTTTATCCGCATGTATTATGTTATGTGCACCATATTATCAAACATTGTTCGTGTATCCATCTCCATAATATTTTCCATCTCTCTCCCTTTTTCCTGCAAACTCCACTCACTATATTAGTACTCCTTCTCGACACAGGACTTACGTACGACGAACAGACAAAAACCCAAAAATAATAAGAGCTCTACCATCGTATCATGCATGCATGATTCCCACCGCCACCACTACCAAGACCAGTAAAGTATCATTCAATATCCCATACCATCTATCCACATTGCTTGTCTGGTAATTGTGCACATTTTCATCCCCATCTATGCTTAAAACTTTCTTTGTGTCTCAGACTCACACAGCAGTAGCATTCAGCCCCTGGTCTCATCCTTGCCGTTTAAGATTCACGAAAAGAACACAGCATGTTAGAATTGGACTAACTAAACACGCCATATAACATACGGCATGAAAATTTCAACTTGCCTGCTGCACAAAAACCGTGTATTGCATGTACAAACTGTATATCGTCTGTATCGCGTTTTTTGTAGAAAATCAACCAAAAAAATTTACACGATGTTGATATAATAGTGGCACGGTAGAATACAGTGGAACCATAATAATAATATGCATTGTATAGGTATCTTTGATGGAGGGACGTTTCTGAGGTCAGAACATATGCATTATTCTCAACATCTCACTCCACCCCATTAAGTATTCAACGGCAAGTTAAAATTAAATCGTGTTGTCAAGAATGATGAGAAAGATATTTGACCCCGCGTGCATTCTTATTTTTCCCACCGAGAACCAGCTTTATTCGGAGAAAGGAAAAGTTGTACATTGTCTTATGCAACTTATACGTATGATGAACTCACGTTTTGTCTACCAAAATTTCGATTTTTTTGCTGTTTTACTTTCTATTGAAACCCCTTTTGGTTCATCAAAGGCATCAAATTGTTTGATGGTTTTTGGGTCTCTTAATATCAATCCTATTCAGCACTAAACATTTGACGTAATGTGGCCGGAGAGAGAAGAGATGAAGAATTTAGCACGCTCAAAATGCTCTTATTAGAGGCGTACGATCGTATTCATGAACAATGACTAGTTGCTTTGCTATCGTGATGAGGACGACGATATCTGTCTGTATGCCTAAATTCTCTTCAACTGCAACCGTCTCTTGCCATAAGCCCCATAAAACCATCCGATTACCAGTACCAATATAGTCATTTTACTCATCATTATCATTCCAATCGCGTTTTCATCCCTTCGCTATCTTTGTAATATTGTTAAGTTGCATAAAACTATACCTACCTATGCACCAAAGGCAAATGTCCGTATGTGCGTGTGTGGATAAATTAATATCCATAACAAACCTTGGTCTTTTATGCGACTCGGTTACTAAATGACAATGTTTTATTTCTACACAATATTGCTATTACTAGGCATAAAACATCTTTCTTTTATCTATATTTATATTTTTGGTGAATATTTTTGTTTCGTGTCACTTTTTACATACATATCGGGGGATGGTAAGATGAGTATAAATTAATTCGTCGTGGGATTCACGTAGTAAAATTATTGTTATTATTAATTAATATTCCTCTGAATACGCGACTAGGTATGACGTGTACGTTACTGATATTTTCACCGGGAAGTACGATTTTTGCGGGATACGGTTTGCGGCGGCTAATACGAAAGATGAATTCCACAACCTCCGTCCGGGTAAACTACCTAGATCCCCATTTCTTTCAAGTTTTGTCTTTCCAGTAAACTAAAATAATGTCAAATAAATTATGTTTATCTAAGTGTCTTGCTCAATAATACTCAGGTAGAACATTTATTGTTTCTTAGATCTTTCAAACCACAATGTGTTTAGTACTTTGTACCGTTAGGTGCTTACTTTTTATGCCATTCACGATACGTAATTTCATTTTTAAATAACGATTTGATGCGTCTATTTATCTTCTTCGGTTATTCAATCATTTTTTTAAAATTCCAAATTCGGATGTAGAATAAGAATGATAGAAATACCGTGTGGTAGGAGCTACCACAGGAGGAGGTAGGAGGTACCACAAACCTGTCACATTTCTTCCTTTTAATAGTATTTCTCAAATAATTACTTTCGTCTACTACATTCCATAGAGAACATATTCATCTACATATCTCTCACCATATACTAAATTGTAAAACTTAGCCAACGGCATCAAAACCATTCACTTCGAGTCTGCTGTTGTAAGTTCCGTTCGTCCAACTTCTTGAACTTTAATATTAGTAATTAATGACGATGAGTGATTAGTAAAATGTGGTTTAATTTTACTAATACTAAACCCCAATTATTTCAACGAGCCCTCAGAATTAGCAAGAAAAAAGTTATATAAAAATGTACAGTAGCGTTAACGTTTCTTGTATTTATATTCCTTTCGTATGCATAATAACGTTTGTATTTATACTGCTTTGCTGATTTGGTGCTTTACGGTTGGACCATATACAATATCAAATATGAAAACTTTCTTGTTGTTAGTCATCTATCTTTCTAAAGTGATGATAAGCTTCAAAAATGTCTACTTCTAGTCGAGTCCAGTACCACCCACCCACTAGGTGCTGGTATTTATCTACAATATGGCTGATATTGCGTCAATATGAAAGAACTAAATGTTGACCACACAGGCTGTAAAAATGATTGCTTATGGCCATGTGTACCAAAGTTTCATAGTTCTATCACCTTTAGGCAATTCGTAGTTATTCCAGTCCAATTTGTAAACATTTCAACCTGAACACATCCGTTTACAAATTGCTCTTTTGGATTCAAGAGGCAGCAACTAGTATTATTATAAAGATGCAAGACCACTACTATTCCACAACAGTGGTTGATGCAACTAACTAAGGCTCATCAGATGAAATCCCATGGAAGGAAAAGGAAGAGATGGAAAAATAGTACATTATATATGTATAGTGTGAGAATAACGAAGAGAAAAAAATCACCTAAAGCTTTTTGAAGGAGAACTTGCTTCGCTTCATGAATGCATTATTATCGCTATATCTCTTATTCTTCTCCCACTGTGTTTTGTAGTTACAAAGTAATGGTATGGTATCATAGTATCATGTAGAATAGAATATGAGATGACGGAGAAGATGAAATGAGGGTCTCCTCTTTCTGTTGAAATGTTAGGAGCAGTTGATAGTCAAGCCAGTCTGGTTTGCTCCATCCAGAGCCATATGCTTCATTTTCATCCCCAGTACTGGTTATCCCTCAAAACATATCCATTATCCAAACGACTATGTTGAAAAATTAACGAAATATCCTAACTAACAACTTTGAGCATGAATACCTAGTCAGACAGGCCACACGACAAGGACTTGGTCGGTAGACGTTGTATAGAAAAATTGGAAGGAAATAATATGACGAAAAGAATAATGATGACGGATGGTGATTACGATTATTATTTTATAACTTGCTCTATATGAATATGAGTTAGTGATGATGATACATTCAGAGACCAGGAGTTTGCAAACAACGTCACTATCATCACGATCATCATCACCCGCACAAGGTAAGGGACACAAAAATTGGCGTAGTTTAATACGGCAAACTAATGACAAGACGTTCTTATGTACATGGCAAAAATTTATCCCTCAATAAAAATTTTCCTTCCACCACTGCCACAAATTTTTAACATTATTGTTTAGGTGCATATATGATTCATGTGATGTCGGTGTGGTGGCACTACACTACGGACCGATGGACACAAAGTTGCACGCTATGAGAATGTACATGCAGAAAAAAATTTGAAGGATGATTGTTTAATAAATGAATTCAAGTACAACCCAAAATGCGCACGTATATGTAGTTTCAGGAGACAAGACATGCCTTGCCAATGCGCACATGTGTGAATTGCAATAAAAGAACAGTTGGATGCATGCACAATAACAACATGGTAGACTAGGTAGAAGTGTAACTAGCGTTTGCAACCAGGGAAATTTCCGACGAGAAACTCTATAAAAAGCTCAATTGAGAAATTTTTTGAGTCCCGAAACTTTTCGAGATTTCCGCGAGAATTATCACGAAATAGTGATTTGCGTTGTTGTACTGTACGGGTGACATTTTGATTTGACAAATTAATATTGTACATGTCCCCTATCAAATTTTCCTGCTATTTTTATTTTTCAGTTGTACTTCCTGCTACGTAAAGTACTAAATATGACTTTAAATAATAGAAAATGTAAGCATAGAGCGCCAGTTACTCAATGAGATTTCTCGAAAATTTCCCGAAAACTTATTTCCCGTTTGAGAAAAAATTGAGACTCAATTGCAAACGCTATGTGTAACCTTCTCGTAAGTTTGCAATTACCTATTAGAAGTTGGCGCGGCGGCAGCATATTACGGAACTCGGAGATATGCAAGAACAGAGATCATTTTCATGTTGACAAACATCTTGCTTCCAAAAGGGATGGAAGGGAAGGGGAAATAAAACTGATGCTGTATTTTGGCTTAAATCCTTATCCATCATTGCTACACATACTACTATGCTACGTACATTATATTGTATTATTTCGCATGTTCGCATTCTAAAATACAATTTTTATTACTGAGTGGACCAGATTTCGCTTTTAGAAAATCGTACACCATTTATATTTAAAGATGCGTGTATCAATTTTTGACCTGAGCTGGGTAGTAAGTAACATATTAAATATGCAATAACATTTTGACTTTTCAAAATGTTAGAGATGTAATACACGTAAAAGTTGGTACTATACCAGTGGTGATGAGGCAATTATTGCACTAAGATCAATTACGCTTTGTTTTTTAATGCACACCAAAAAATGGGTTGTTTACGCACAAGGATTAGTAATATGATCCAAATGATAATAAAAATAAAATTTAGAAAAATATGTTGGATGGCTGGAATGAAATTTTTCTCCTCTCTAGGTGTGGTATTCTCATCATCACATTTTAACACCGACTTTAAATGATTACTGCTACGCTGCTGCGTTTTTGTTGTTGATGATGCTGAATGATGTTGATCCTATCACGCTGCTTTTATTAAGACGGAGAAAAAAAGAAGAGAAAAACAGAACGATTAAGCTGCATCGTGTATAGGTACCTAATATGCAAAGCGTCTCTCAACCTCTAATTTAACCATGCATGCCTCTGATTCGTGCAAACGCTCAGTGATATAAGTAATCTTACATTACGTACATAAGCACACCAGTGGTTATACCAACTGGCTGCTCATCCTCTCTTGTTGGCTGGTTAACTTTTTTTGTCTTTCTTATGAATCTTGGTTTTTTTCAAATCTGATTGTCTTTATTGTGCTTTAGTACTTTATAGTTCTTTGTACCTTTATCAAGAGTACAAGGACGGACAAAAATATGATGAGCGGATGATGATGATGACGCGATGAAATATTTTTTTATTAAAAAATATGTACGAGTTAATACCATATACACTAACCAGAGAGATAGTCAAGTCAGCGAGTTGTATTGTACTGTGTGTATGTGTGCATAATATTAGTGCATTTATAGCATTGATAAGGGCGATCATCATCACAATCATGGAGGTATTCATGGAGTGTGAAATGTGAATGGGGGATGTGTTTTTGTGTTGTTGGGTGAGAAGAAGACAAAAGCAAGTTCTCTACAAAAAAATCCAATATTTTCCAGATGGAAATGTTAAAACTTACATTCTGTTGAGATGGTATATGGTAGAGTGCAGTGGTTCTGGTGGTGATGGTAAGTACAATTTTTTATGTTGCAATGCATGAACTATAAAGAACTCTTCCCCTACAGCTATTACATTACACATTGGTAGACAACGTAGAGAAGAAGACAACCAACTCAACCAAACTTCATGCTCATCCTCATTATCATGATGATGATCATGTTGTTGTGTAAGAACAAGAACAAGTTTGCCAGCGCAAGCACTACAATACTGGTAAATAGTACTAGTATCAATGTTAAAACATGAAAAGAGACGAGAGTTGCTTGATGAGAATTGACGAGAATTCATGCTGAAATGCTGGATTTATAGCAGTGGGATGAACGAAATACGGAGAACTTTTTCTTGACTCCTCTCTCTCTCCTACTCAGAGGACGAATAAAGGAAAAAACATTCTCATGACACATGCTGATGGTTTTCTTGATGATGTTATAAACTACAACGATATGAAACTGGATGTAAACGTGTGGAAGTGCCTATTGCGTATACATGTAATAATATGCCAATGATGAAAATATCTGTTTCGTTTAATTTTTATTGAAAAGGTTGAGCAATAATAGCAATCGTAACTGAACATGGTATTTAGTATTTACCACGATTACTCGTAATGATACTTTTATCAGACAAATTGTGTATAGGTATGACCGGTTACTTTCACGGTTTAATGAACGTTTTAATATGTGAAGTGAAAAATGAATAAAAAATGTACTTGACTGTATGATTTAATGAGAGAAAACTGATTTTTGTAGTGCATTACACCAACGAAGTTGTAAACCAAAGAGGCTCCAAGTGATGCTCATCGGTACCCTGAACAAATCTGTTGTGTTAAAATGGTTCCAAAGATGACGTTGGTAGCTCAAGCAGAGACTAGGAATCGAGTCTTGTATTCCTACAAGTGAAATCTGCTTTTATATTTTATCTTATATCGAAGGCAAACGCTGCTCATTAACTCATTGACCTCTGGAGTGAGCAATTATGGAATTTTTGTCAAGTTGAAATCAACTAAACCAAACTAACCATTAAAATTATTCAGACACCATTACTCTTCGACTACATGCTAGTTCTGCAAAAATTCTCAACAATATGGAACTACGAACTTGTATTTCAATATAAATATAGCTGCATCATTGACCTTTGGTCACTCATCGTAATATTTCTTAAAAATTGCATACATAAGTAGACCATTATTATGTGTACAATTTTTTGCATACAGTGTCTTCACATTAAAATAAGACCAATTTATTTACATGAGACTTTCTCTAGCGTGGACCAGTCAGTGACCCATGTATTTAGTATTGTTCTGTTTTATTCC
>JAHZNB010006452.1:0-10709 GCA_027744295.1 Callyntrura guangdongensis
ACAAGCAATACACACCACACCGCATTACCACATCCAGCGGGGTGTAGTGGACATACGTTGTTGTATAATGATTATTTTAGTCATTTGAACGCACGGTTTTGCTTCTCAGTATTAAATAACATTAGAGGATACCAAAGTGCAAATTAAAAAACTTGTCCAACAACAAGTAACCACTCAAGTAAAAGTATGCTGACATTTACTTAATTGGGTGAGCATTGCATTGTAAGGACCAATAAGTTGAGTTTTTTTCTGAATACGAGCCGTATCTCTGTATGTTTTGACATTATGGGCATTGCATCGCATCCAAAAAAACACACGTGTTAAGTGGCAAATATATACTGACTTGGTACGTTTCTAAGATGTTATTGAATTTCGAAGTAATGTCATTTTGGCTTTTGCGAGTTTTGTTATGAATGAATTTTAGTAAAGATGGGTGCGTTTATAGTAAAATATTAACTAGCACAGAACTCGGAACAGTCGGAACAAAAGATTTAATTGGCATTATGTATTTAGTAACGTCGACCCCATAAATAAAATAACAGTTTGTTACTTCCCTTGAAAACTGGATTTTTAGTAATATCAGTTAACATTTCTTTGCCCCTCTTTTGTTCTCGTTTCTTCAACCTTTAATATTAACCTCGTTAAATTATTCACTTATGACTCCTGAAACATCATCTTTAATTTGCCGACTACAGCCATGTTTGTATGATTTTAAATGTGATGCTATGTAGAAAGGTAAATGAAAATCTGATGGTTGGTATCCATCAACCATTTATTTAAAAGCTTCGACACATGATCCGGTGCCCGGCAATATCTAGCGTAATACTCCAATCCAATCAGACTAAATACAACAGCTACATAATTATAACCTCATACGCGTGTGACGTTTCACTCCCTCTTTCTTTTATCAAGCTTATGAAAGACATTTGTAGTGATAGTGAACTGCACTGGGATAATCCTTGTCATTCGTTTTCTTGGTGTTAAATGGAAAATATCCATTGACTCATCTCGGTTTATACATTAGAATGCCAAATAAGATTAAGATGCAAGGCAAAGGATAAAGTTCATTATGAAATTAAATCTTACTTCATTACATTTCTTAAATATCTTCAGATTTAATGATTTTGATTAGTCTGTCTTGTATGCAAGTTGTAAGTAAGTAGTACAGTAAGTGGCATGTGCATAATTAATTCAGGATACGCAGTGACAGTAACAGTATAATGTTTATAGTTGTTCTGATGCACGTAGGTATAACAACTAACAACCTGGTTATGACAGCGAAAGAGTTTTACAAATGCAAATCATGTATGTCATGTGAAGACATGATAATTCAATGAAGTATATTAGGCAACATCATTAGATTAAAATAAATTGTGTGGTATATGTTTATGTGTAGACCAAATATAAAGCGGCTATTACAAATGTAAACTTAACATAACATCACGTAATCTACCTACTTCTTTGGTTTATATTATTTTAAAACAATGTTGTTCTGTTCCAGCTCGTAAACCTTTTTCGTAGAAGTGACAGTGAAATGGCCTGACAGATATTTTTACGACCAACATTGCCAAATTGCATTATTGTTACTTTATTACGTGTGACAAAAATACAACGACTTATGTGCAGATGCAGTATGCAGTTAGACTTTTGCTCAGGCGAAAATGATTTTTAATTTTAAACTCATTTCTAAATAGACTTTCTAGAAACGTGCTGTTATATGGTCTAAATTGCGCAGATTAGCCTTTCAATGGTTTTTATAGGCAAATAAGCAGAATTGTTTTTAAAAAGTTAAGTTGACCCTTTGGAAATGGGAACGAAAATCCCCAACTTCCTTCAACAGCTGTAGTAAAGTAATTAGTAGATTTGGTAACATGTCTGTTACAAAAATACAACGACTTATGTGCAGATGCAGTATGCAGTTAGACTTTTGCTCAGGCGAAAATGATTTTTAATTTTAAACTCATTTCTAAATAGGCTTTCTAGAAACTTGCTGTTATATGGTCTAAATTGTGCAGATTAGCCTTTTAATGGTTTTTATAGACAAATAAGCAGAATTGTTTTTAAAAAGTTAAGTTGACCCTTTGGAAATGGGAACGAAAATCCCCAACTTCCTTCAACAGCTGTAGTAAAGTAATTAGTAGATTTGGTAACATGTCTGTTTGTGTGTTTCTTCAGAGAACATATTACCACATTTCTTAAAAAATACACTTGACACTAATTTGTCTAACTTGTCAAAACTGGTGTGTATAATATTGTCCCAAAGAAAGCTCAGTTCAAACTTGATGGAAAACTCCATCAAAAGTTATTACAACGTGCTTATAGACTCAGTGACTACAATAATGACTTGTAGTTGTGTTAGATATATTTGGTCAAACAGAAGTTATTGTATAAGCTACGGCTGATGAATTTTCTTTACTGTGTGCTGACGATAAACAAAGCCAATAGCCTATTATAACTTAAAATCACCAAAGTAATGGGTTATTGACGTTAACAAATAAATATAAAGAGAGAAAGAGACCAAAACGTTCAGCATAATAGTTAGATGAGCAACTACAGTTTGTTTTAGAAATAGATGCATGCAAGCCTTGCTGGAATCCAATCTGAACGAATGGATGCTGATTATTGCTGATGCTGGTGGATAATGTGTATAATCGGACGCTATAAAACACCACTCGGTTTCATATTACCGTTACATAAACACGGACTCATGTTAACTTACGTTGCATTGCAAGGTGGTTGGAACTCATAAACTACACTTGCACCACATGCGAAGTATGTTAAAATACATGGGATGCCACTAATGACAAATATAGACATTGGTAATACTGGCAGTGACAAACATTATGGACATGGCAATAATAGTTACGTTGTGAATGACGACGACCTCGCGGTACCTAGTAAGTACCATCATAAGAATTCTATATGGCTAATAAATGTAAATATAGATAATGTGGATAGATTGAAGAAATACAAATACGTGAAATAAATTTGGATCATTTTGTGTTGCAAATCCAGATTCCAGATTAAGTTTTATCATTATCAGTAAATACGAGGCTAATGTAGAGTCTGCCGGAGCTGGAAAATAAAATGCTTTGCCGTAGCATGTATGATACCTGCATAAGGTCCACAAACGTATGTTGGTATATTAGCAAAATCTAAAAAAGGTGGAAAATACCAACTACAGAACACAAATTATCAATCTAATAAAATATATAGTCTGCTTGATTTTTGTTATTTACTATGAACTACTCCGCTTTGAATGTATTCATATAGATTTAATCTGCGGATAAGGTTATCGATTGCCATAAATTACGGGATTTATTATAATTATTTATTATGAGGCAACGCAAATGACAACATAATTCATAACCCTACCTTATTTTTGCTACCATTATTCTGCCAAAAGTTAAAATGGAAATTTATGAAATTTATTGATAATACGAAACACAAAAGTGAAACTACAAGAAAAGCTTGTCAACAACTTTGTAAGTTACTTACTTAGGTTCAAGATTGTATAATGTATTTCATGTTGAAATAACCCTGCTGTTACCAAATTTCATTCAAACACTGATTCATTAGGTAGTTTGATTTTATAATATATACTGCTGATACTACAACTGTGATTTCTTCAGTGCTGTAAAAATCAATGTATCGCCCTCCGATGTAAAAAAATATTATACTGTCTGTGTCTACTAATTAAACTGTACCATTAATAAAAAATTGAACCATGAGACAACTGTTGTTAAGTGTCAAAGGCGAGAATACCATACACATTATCAGTTCAAAAAGATATCATTTAAATGATGCTTGTATCAAAAAAACAAAGATTACTGCCATGGTAGTACATATAATTAAGAAAGTAGGAATTTCACCATCTCGAAATTATGAATAGACGCGTACGTCATTTATGATGTTCATTTTTTTGCACTACGTGCTGCTGCAGTTGTTTCCGCTGCTGATGTCCATAAAATGCGGCACTACTTACAACTCCTATTTTGAACAGGTGCGTATGAGAAAACATGTACCACTGTTTCGAGTTGTGTTCAATTAATCATCGCACTGGAAGTGGGTTATATTATGATATAATAAAATATATTATGATACCACACGTAAAAATAAAAAAAGTTTTAATAACGTACTCGTAATCTACGTCATGCTGAATATTACACCAACAAACTTTTCCATTTAATTAGGCCACATACCTACCAGTCTACAACTTGGAATACACATGCGAGCACCACTTTTTGCGTATCACACTTTTGTGTATACACCTGACGTGTTTCCGATATGCTAAGCATATGCAATAATTGGATGTGCATGAACTCTCATACAGGTAAATACTAAATGCAAGTAGAGTAAATAAGTTGTAATGATGAGTCTTAGATAATAGACCATTGAATATGCTATTTTATTTATCATACAAGCCGTTGCCCAGACTACTACAAATTCCTTATCAGTGAATCAAAATTTTGTATGATTATCGAATTATTGAAGGATTTGACCACGCGATAAGTGACTGAAATCTTTGTTGTCAGGGCAACTCAGAGAAGTGACTTCGGTCACGAATTACAAAAAAATATTACACCCAGCAATTCCAGTAACATTTCCTCAATTATCAACACCATATAATTTTGCCGACGCGACGTGCCAATAATTATGGACGTTCTCCTGTTTACAGAGACAAGGAAACTACTTACTGCATAATTTTGGAATAGGAGTACATGTTCAATTCTCTCTTTCGGTTTGTATCACACAATAATGCAGTCAAGACTAACACTCAAGATATATTTCAAGGAATGCGTGATGTCTACCGTCTGTTGTCCCTCTAATATGCAATGTTGTCTCCGTGTTGGTGAATGTGTTTGTAAGTTGAACGGTTTTTAGTACAAGAAGATAATCACAATCGCAGTTCTATAAATAAATGCATCGTACGAATATCAGTTTATAACTCATGAAAGTAAAAAAAGTAAATATTAAACCAAATCTCACTGCAGTGTGTAACTTTAAACATAAAAATATTTTTCGCCGTTTGCTTGCAATATGCATAACAACATAACAACAGACAACAACATACATATTATATACCGTCACCATCGATGTACTGCATAACATAGACGAGACCATACATGTTCGAGAGCTGATATGTGAATACAATGTATAGAGATGCGTTCCTCTGTCTTTGCATTTTTTACAATGCCAAATGACGCTCCATTAAAACTTTTTTCAGCTCTTGCTGTTTTTTGTAGGTTATTGCGGAAATATATCTTGTTGGAGGTCTTCTTCCTTCAGTACGGTAGTTCTTTGTTCCTTCACGTATTTTCATCGTCCCGGTTACGTTCGTTGATGTCTGATGTGCTGTTGCATGCAGGCGGAACAAACAAACAAAGTTGAGCTGCCAAAAAGGTTTATCGTTAGTACGTTGCTGTTTTACTTAGGCGTATTTCGTTTTTGTGGGCTAGTATACCTACTCGTTGTGTCTAGAAAATACAATCGTAGTTACTTGCCGACGCAATTTTCTGTATATACATACCGCGTGTGATGCAAAAAGTAAGCATCGTGCAAGCATGCACATGCATTTAATTATTATTCCATTGTCTTTTTGTCCATCATTAAAAACTACGCAAGAAGACTGGCGCAGCGGAGTGAGATTAGGATCCGTAGATGCATTACCATTTATTCTGTCTATTTATTTGTTTATCAAAAATGATATTATAATGCGTAGATGTATGCATAAACACAGTAATCTAGTGTTGTAAATCAGGCGTTTCCTCTCCTAAACTACGTGAGTAGTGAGGAACATCGTTGTGTTATTTTTTCTGCGTCTTTATGCAATACATCGTGAACATTGCAATGCAGTTTATTGCTTTTTGCTTGACTATATGTTTGATAGCAAAGTGGCTGGGCATTGGCGCTTACTTTTTTGCATTGTTCAATGTTGTAGAACCGGGGACCCGGTTCATCAATGCTTTGCAACCAATGCAAAATGGAAAGTAGAAAGTACCATGCATTTTTAAATGGCTGCAAAGCACTGGTGAGCCAGGCCTTAGGTTTTTTAAGTACTGGATGTGTGTACAACCCTTATATGCTCATACACATGCGCGACAAAAATCATGATCCTTAGAATAAATTATAATATACTTTAAATAGATAAAGAAAGTTTTATAATACTGTAGCAAAATTGAATTTTGAGGAGACGTGAGATGTTGCTATTGATTTTTCAGCGCTGGAAATGGAGACTAGTTAGTTACTAATGCAGGGAAAATAGTTTGTTTACCAAGGTTTTACATGCATTTAAAATGGAAACGTTTACTCACAAAAAATAAGCTTGCATACATTTTATTCCTCCCAGGTTTAGAGGCAGTGAACCAGTGGAAAGACTTATGTACTTACGCTTACAATATATCAGCACATAGTAATAACAAATTTTTACAACACTCACAAAAAGGATTTCCAAAGCTAAATCTCATTTCCCCAACTGTACTTTTACAGCTGCCTAGGAACCTAGCTAAGGATGAGCAAAATTCATAGTTTCGGAAACTTGCATATCTTTCTTTTCCTGACTAAATCAGTTTAAAATATTAAAGCATGGCTAGAGGCAAAAAAGTGCTAAATATTTTAGCACATAAAACTGTCGCCTGCAATTCAGATTTACGCGAGTTTTACTCTAAAAACGGTAAGCTCAGTAATGGTTTGCGGGTTGTTTGCGTGAACATGCATGGATTTTGGTGTAATTTATTACCGTCAATTTTCAATCTGAGAGCGCCTCCGTCCGCTCTCCGCTTCCGCAGGGGGTTTAAGAAATCGCTGCCAAATCATAATAATATAACGCGTGATAGTTAAGTTTCGCTATGCTCGCTTAGCATTGTTCAAAATAAAATCGAAGTTTTCTACCACCTTATCATTGGTGTAATTTATTACCGTCAATTTTCAATCTGAGAGCGCCTCCGTCCGCTCTCCGCTTCCGCAGGGGGTTTAAGAAATCGCTGCCAAATCATAATAAAATAACGCGTGATAGTAAGTTTCGCTATGCTTGCTTAGCATTGTTCAAAATAAAATCGAAGTTTTCTACCACCTTATCAATATAACATTAAAGGATAAACATGGCTGTTAGCGTATGTATAGTAGACATGCAATTTCGTTTTTCTTTAAAAAATCATTTAGGATGGACGTTTTTGAACTTCATAAAACCTGTTATTCACCACCTATTTACTAGTAAGTGAAAAGAAATTTTAGCTTTCCAGCCAAAAACGTACATATTATCAGTGTGTATTTGCATTCACACACACTCACCGTTCCGCACCGTCTGATTTGATACTATTAGAGCACAAAAGATTTGCAGGCGGTATTCATAATTTGACGGTGCAGATTTAATGGAAACCACTCGAGCTCAATGATATTAGAAGCTCCCTTTTAATGAACAACAAAAAACTGTGCTTTTACTGTCCATTTTATAAGCGTACGCGTTTTAGGATAAGAATATTTTTCAAAATGTACTTAAGGTTTTTTTGGTTCATTTTTAAAAACCTCTAATAATAAAAAAAGGGTGTTTAATGTTTTTCACTAGGTATACGTAATAGCATATAGCGTAACATTATAATGATATTTTGTGTATATTTTTTCATTAATGAAAAAGCATACTACTTAAGATTAGTGCCAAATATATCAACTTTTTTAAATCTATGGCTCAGTGTTAGTGTTGAGGGATGTCATCAAGTCGTCTTTGTAACTTGCAAGGAGATAGTACTAGTGAATGCAACCTTAACGTTAGGTAAATTGAAGCACGGACTGGCTTTCTTACTAACTTTCTTTCAGTAGAAGACTGTATATTTTGTAAAAAATCAGGTTGGTGATTGATTACATCTTTATACTAAAGACCAACAAAAACTGTTAATGCATGCATTTCTTTGGCCACAGTCCGAAAAGTTCATAGAAGACTACATTATCATACGGCTAACAACACATTTCTGTGTACCATGATTTAGATTTCAGTACATGTCACCATTATACTCAATTGTTATTGCAACTCGTCTTGTACCGGATCGACGCGAAGTAATGATGCGAAAATGTTTTGTGCTAGATCAGCAAACTATAAATGTACCAAAGTGCCTAATTTGCCGAAATACCAGCACATGTACGTAGGTGTGTTGAGAAAATCTCATACCAAGATGAACCACCAACAAATTCAACAATCACTTCCGAATGGCAGACTTTGTCGCTGTTTAAGATAAAGAAGCGAAAAAATTGCATAAGTAAAACCAAAACCATAATTTCTTACCGTACTGTTATCAACACGTATAAATATACCTATGAATATTGTGGATCTACAAACAACAGCCTAACCCTTATCTGCATGTACGTTCTGAAGTGGAAACTTATATTCGGTGAATTCTCATCCTAAAATACAACCTAAGAATCATTACATTATACATACATGGAAACTTGAATTTTCTGACTATTAGTACCTTTTGGACATCCTTACTTGAAAATAATTCATCCACGCTGAACATTGTGTATGTTTGGTTTATGCTTATGCCAAAAGCCGTGTAATACAGAAAACTTTTGCTACGAGTCTTAATAATTTTTTATATAGCTGCTGCAGCTTTATATCGCATCTTCTACTCAAGCCGTTCATCCAGTCGAATATGTATGTTTTTGGCTTGGAGTAAAAAGTTTCATCCTGTCAACGTGGAAAACTGGTCAGGTAGGTTTACGAATTCTTGCAGTGACATAGAAACGTAAAACATGTCTAGGTAATACTGTCACACAGTTCAGTTGAAAATTTTCTCAGAAATCACGAAGATAATCCTGGCAACTTGTATACATATGTAGATTAGAAACTTTTAGAACTAGAACTGTATCATAGAGTTCGTAATGTAAATTACATGTTTAAACCTCTACTCTAGGCCCGAGGGTCTGTTTAATAGCATGAAATAATATACACAATAACAAAACATATAATAGTTTGTAACACATGTCTTAAGCATAATTATTTCTAACTATGTAAATGGCTTAAAATTAAAATTAATCTTTTTTGGAAGGTTTCAAATACAGTGGAGCTTACACAATAATGTTGATGTTCAAGACGACATGTAGTTGACAACGATTGCCAAGTTAAGTGTAACACAATAAGCCCATTCATATTAGTTGTGTAGGTGGTAGGTAAACCTGGTAAAAGCCGTATTCCAAAGATTTGATCACCATGACCATGAGTATCTTACAGGGTTGCACAATGAACACAAAAGCCCACTAACCTAGGTATTTTAAGCATCTCTACGATATGTGCCAACTCAAATTATTCCAACACGAAATGCTGTGATTATAAAATGTCATTTTGAGTAAATAAAACCAAGCAAAGTTACTAACTTAATAAGATATGTATGCGTAACTTTAAAATCGGACAGCAAGTAACCTTTCGTTAATGTAATGTCTTGTTACTTTTCTTTGGTGTACCAACTAATTCAAAGAAAATTTAGAATGTGATGAAATGAGAACTTTTTAAAGGTTTAGACGAAAAGTGAAGATAAACAAACTGTGAATGACAACTGGCGGCTCAGAAGAGAAAAGTGGCTAAAAATGAGATAACTATCTACGTTGACAACCTTGATACTTTTTTTTTACCAAAACTGATACTCTTTTGATCTCACTGGGAACACGTATTAATTACATTTTCTGTTCTCGACGTTCCTTCCAATTATAGTAAATTGGCTGATAAATTGCATTACTTCTATAGCATTTCTATAGCCTTCCACAACACCATGCATGAACATGATCAGGAGGGTGTACCTAGTTGGCTTTGTGTGATATTACTGTGAATTCATTGTGTAAATTTGCGTAATTACGTTAGACGTTACTTTTTAGTAATGCCTCGCACGTGGATTTTGTATTATCAATCGCTCATTCATGTGTTAAAAAAGTTAATACCTAATTATGGTAAATGTCATGTTATCATCCATGTCAATAAGAAACGTCCCCTTTTACCTAAAATCGACAAAAATAAAAAATTCTCATTTAAACTGTAAGAAGAGTTTCCAGAACCGCGGTCGGTTACCGAGGCTCGGTGCAAATTATTATTATTTGTAAATGTGGATTTTGTTTTTTTATTTTTGTCGTTTCTCGAAAAAAAGGATGCCGGTTATTGAATAGGACAATAACTAAGTATGCTTAAATTTTGTCTACTTTGTTTGTATAAGCAGAAAGTTCACATTGACGCGTTTTATATTACATTACGTTTCTTGATATGTCAAGCCAAATCCTAGATGCTGTCCATATTGAATATCAATTCCGTCCGCATCTTTGTCAAGACTGTAGCTCATGACAATTGAGGTACAAAACAGAGATAGGAAATGTTTTCATGCCGACACGACACTGGTGGTGAATAGTCATACTGTATAGAGGTAGGCAGGGTTTTATGTCTGACACTTTTAAATTGAGAATAATTGTTTATGACAATAACATGTTTGACCAAAGTGAACGACTAATCAGCTCCAGTACTTTCCTCAGCAGTATTGTACTGTATTATTGTTGATTTGCAGTTTGTGATACGTCACTGACGATATATGTATGTACGTACGCACATACCCATACGTAAAAATAGGTAATAATAATGAACGTTAATTGGGTTTACCTAACTTAAAGCTTGAATAATTGATACGCGACACGTGAAAAACGTGGTCATTTGGTTGTTTGTTGAGATAAATGTAAAACAAATT
>JAHZNB010006453.1:0-41312 GCA_027744295.1 Callyntrura guangdongensis
ATGTTAATGAGTTCATCATACTCTTAACCTTTACTTCAAACTATCAACATAAATTTTCTATTTTCTTTCAAACCTAATCGTTATTCCAGCAATACAATAATTAATACGTATGCATAACTAACATACGATAAGTAATTTTCCCATTTTACCACAGCATAGCTGGCGATAACACTATAATCCATATCAGTACTTGTATTTATTTCTGGCCAAAACTAAAGCTAACAATTGATGCTGACCATTATGTATTATACGCACGTACGTAGAGATAGAAGTAGAACCTTACTTTATCATGTAGTTTCCCTTTCATTAATCATCAACCTTGAACCTACCTACTTACAACAGGAGAAGACGTTCAAGAAGGAGCAGATTGCGCAGGTGAATCCTCCCAAGTTTGAGAAAGTTGAAGATATGGCAGACATGACATATTTGAGTGATGCCGCCGTGTTGCACAACTTGAAGCAACGATACTACGCAAAAATGATCTACGTGAGTAAACTTTTGTCTTTTCTTTCGCTTCGCTACAGAAAGGATTCTTTTATTGGAATTTCAGGAACGCAATTTAAAGAAAGATCAAGTTTGGCAGTGCAATCCGCCCAAGTTCGAAAAATGTGAAGATATGTCCAACTTGACATATCTAAATGATGCTTCCGTACTTCATAACTTGAAACAGCGTTTTTATAACAGATTAATTTACGTAAGTAACTTGAGTTTGCTTTTACTACCTCCACTCAATACTTCTCTAAGCATGGCTTGCAGCAGTAATATCGGTATGCGGTATTGGTATAATATATTATCTTAATTGGTACACGTAAAAGCAATATTTCTTTTTCAAACATTTTCGAGTGCAAACAGAAATATGTTAGTATAGGATACCATCATTTTTAGTACTTCTGAGTATAGCATTATGTTACTAAACTATATATAGCTATCAAAACTATGATTACTTCAATATGGATCGCGAGACTGCGAGACTGTTTTCTCTATAATTCGGAAAAACACCGAAATAAATCGTAAAATTATGTTTTTTTCCAGCAAAGCCATATGAAATGAAATGACGAACGTTGACTTATGAATCCTTGGTTCGAATTCAGAATAGAGACACATAACTTATGTGCTTGTGTTTGATAACTTCCATGAAATCGGACAGTAACGGCTACTAACAAAATTTATAGTACTCAAATATTAAAATAACAACCTGGTATGATACCTAACTCCCTTTAGTCATTGTACTTTAGTATATCTGAACAATTACAATAGTCGGACTCCTGTTGATAGTAAAATTGTACGGCATGAAAAAAACATGTAGTATGTAAAGATAAACTTTCAACTTTTATTTTACTTTCACCAACTTTTTCCATTAAATTGTCGTAGTTTGAAATTTAGCTTTGTAAAAAATCAGTTATGTACGTAGCTTGTTCTCAACCCTGTTCAATCCAGATAGTAAATATATTGAGTGAAAGTAGAAAAGAAAAAAAAAATAACTACAAAAATTTAGATGAAACACACCCACATCATTTATCGCTAGAATCGTTAATAGCATGTAAAACCGTAGCTTCTGCATGGCTTTTCAGCCTCGCAACTTACAAAGTAGTTTATAATGAAATTATATTTATTCAAAACTAACATTTGTAAAACCATTGATATATCTTCCACCGGAACGAAGTTCATAGGCCAGAACTGGGCCATTCAAAATGGTGTACATTTGTACATAATGCCTGTCCCTACTTGATATTAAAATTAAACTATCATTTATCTCTCTACTGTGCATACTGTGATGACGCACCCGGATGTACGTACATGTACATACTATCAACACGCAGTGGAGGAGCTCACACACGCTACACCTGCATCATCATATGAGTACTGGCAAATTGTGTACTATATACTTTTAATTGAAACTTTAGCTGTGCAAAACCTTGAAATTTATACCAAGTCCCGCAAGCAAAATCGGTGATCGTGTTTCGGGATAAGTTGATATCAAAGTAAAAAGTGCCGGCTGCACATACATTTGCACTCATTAAGCGCGTCCAGGAGAAAATTCAAAAGTTAGATAGATACATTTATAAGTGGTTATCTCAGCATTAGCACTTTTGGCACGCGCACATTTACATCAGCGAGAGAACTATGTTTTGGCAAAATTACGTTTACATGACAAGACAAACTAAAGACAAGACGTTGAGCCTCGTGACAAGCAAGATGGTAGAACAACTTTGGAGAATAATAATCGTAAGATGATACAGAAAAAAAAAACATTTCTGAGCTCGCACATGGCACAAAACAAGCCTTTCCTGCAAGAAAACGACTATGATCTTGTCCATTAAGGTCTTGCTTCGCCTGATGGGCATTTACTTCACATAAAATAGTGTTAAAACTAAAAGACTTTCCTAAAAGCATTAATTTTTTT
Source organism: Callyntrura guangdongensis (assembly GCA_027744295.1). NCBI lineage: Eukaryota > Metazoa > Arthropoda > Collembola > Entomobryomorpha > Paronellidae > Callyntrura > Callyntrura guangdongensis. Next base: position 2,405 of record JAHZNB010006453.1, read on the forward strand.
CGTATATAGAAGTGAACACTTATTACAAGATCACGATGCATACATATTTTAGCATCACTGCTGTTTTTCTCTTTCAAGTAAATGTACGTAGTCAATACACAAACAGCAGCGGATAGGATTGGCACAGAGGTAACGAAGCAAGAAAAGAAAAAGAATAAATGCTATTTTGGTCCAAAATTGTAGACACTGCATGGTCCAAGATCCCACTCAAGCCGAGAGACTTCACAGTTCACTCCCAAGAAAGAGATTTTTACCAGAAGGCTAACGAAAAAGGGTTGAATGTTACTTTTTCTTCTTCTACTGAGCCACGACTGGATGAACAAATTCGTAAGATCCAGAAAGTTCGGTCTTACTTACAATTAATGTATAACGCTGCCTTCACGAGCCACACTTTTCTCGGTTCGTTTCAGAAAGCATCCATATAGTTGCAATATTGTCTGCCTTCATTGCGTTTGTCTTGAAATGAAATCCACGAGGACAGAATCAGACGGTTGTAATGTCAACCGCAGAGTTTTTTCTGTCTCTTACAAAGTATTCTTTACGTTCACATTAACGTTGCAAAGCATGCTTTATCCTCCAAAGGTCTCACGATTTCTCCGCAATATATTATCTTAATGGACATATATATTCTCTCTTTCTCCCACTCTTACAGCTTCAAATTGCTATTCTTTTTCTTCATTATCCTTATTACTACAAATAGCAGCTTTGTTTACCAGAAGGAAACGAAGTCGTTGTCTTTTCCGACGTGAAGCAGAAGAAGTGACGGTTTGTTGAAAACACAACACACACCATCCGCATTTTTAAAGATTACATAACACTAGTTGTAATAAAAGTCAATTTAATGCCAGCACATTCAACTGTAATTGTCATTATTGTTATGGACAGGACTAAGACAGACCAAACAAACGCTGCATACACTTCCAGCATTTTAATCTCAACTTAAGTGCAAAAATGTAGTGAACACAATGCAATACAGTCTACAAAAAACGTTATAAATATTCAGAGTAATTAGGCAGATGGCAGATGCTAAGTAAATTGCTATTGTAAATTGTAAGCCATCATAAAACTGGTCCATATAACCATCAAAGATAAAGTTATCAGTTTAGACACGCCTTCCTGTTTGAAGAGAAGCAGCAACTTCATTTATCAGAGAGCTCTTAGCTTTTTCTTGGCGTCGTAGCTTACTCTATTACCACTTAAAACACAGTAGCCAGTACCCATATGTGCCCTTAATCCTGTTTATATGTAGTTCGGGTTTGGGATGACATTTGTCTTTGCTTTGAAGCGAAAAGCAAAAAAAAACGATTAATTACATTTTTATTACGATTAATTATGACGTGTCAATTAAAAACACATTTATTTACTTTATGACGTTACACATATGACTATGTACGTTTAAGATGATATAAACAGCTCCAAAGGATTTCAGAAAGTTGGAATAAAAATGGATTCACAATGAAAATATAATGTAACCTTAATTTATTGCAGAAAAAGACATGTGCAACAAAAAAGACAAAAATCTCTATTATTATGTATACGACATGATTAAAATGTTGTCTCGATCTACAATACAGCATGAACGCAAACAAAAATCAGTATATTATGGGTAACTATTACAGAAAACGTACTTCAATTTCAATGTGCCGTATTGGAATAGTCAGTTTTCACTACATGCAAGCATCTTTGATTTAAAAAGATATTTTACTTGTAATAATAGCATATTTACTGCCACCTTAACCCAATTATTGATGGTTTATTAACGAGACTGTAAAAAACTACTTTACAGACCTACTCTGGACTTTTCTGTGTCGCAATCAATCCCTACAAACGATATCCTATTTACACTAACCGAGTTATTCAAATCTACAAAGGCCGAAGGAGGAATGAAGTACCACCTCATGTGTTTGCGATCTCTGATGGAGCATATTGTGACATGTTAACAAGTAAGTTCCTTTATTTAAATTTTCTAAACTCCGTAACGTATGGAATTCTTTAATTTAGAATTGTTCTGAATGCCGTTAGAATGACTTTACTCCTAAGGAGGCCAACACGATATGCCTAAAAACATAGCACATGTGTAGTTTTGTTCAGATCATAAAACAAGCAATTTGCAAGTTACAAATACAAAAACCGTTTTATTACATTTTAAATGTCATGCTAAATTATCGAAAAACAAAAGGATTGTCTGATGACACAATGAAACCGTGAAAAAAGAGCGTTATAAAACTTGGAATGTTAATGGTAATATAACAAAGTACAATAATATTAAGTGGCAGTTGCATATTTTAGGGTCATACTGGCACACGTCATGCTTCTCTAAATGTGACTATTCATAACATCAAAAGGTCATCACGAACCGTATGACACATCGCTTAAACCCTGTGTATTTATATTGAATATCCGGGAAGAATAAATCTTTTTGCATAATGAAATCCGTTCTAAAGACAAAATCGTTTTCCATTACGTTATTTATAGGAGGATGAATAAAACTTTGTGAAACACTGCCAGATGTATCACATTAGAATAAAACCAAAAGTTCCCCTTTAGTTACTGGTATCATCGTTCCGAAAAGAATGGAATGCAGTACAACGAATGTAATGAAGTGACACACTCCGCTACAGAATAGAACAGATCCTGCTTCAGCGTCGGGTTTTAGAACAAGTAACAAAGTACAGATAGACGACGACAGCCTTTATTTAAAAGAACAGCACAGAAGCAAGCATGTAGACAAACTGAGGTACAAATGTAATAATAATTTTCCATAGGGGAAAACGAAGAAAGATCATTATTTGTGATGTCGCGAAAAGTGGCAGGTGGACGGTATATTTGTCATTTGCTTCGTCAAACATCCAAAACTTATCCAAAGCATCACAGTTGTGTATACTAGAGCTTAAGCATAATACATACCGACCGATAGTAAATAGAACAGAGTTTTGCAATAATTTGAGGCTACACACGCACATTACCGGAGTTGCACAGGATTCGAGGAGTGGTGTTTCTTGTGCACTACACTAATGTCTCTAGAGTAATCCTAGTGTGAGAGAAGAGAAACAAGAAAAACTTTTTCGATGTTCTGAACCATTAATCATCGGATTCTATCATTGCAATGTAACTTTTACTGCAAAACACGCATACACAATACAAGTTAACAAATTCATGTCATCATGTCAGACAAAACTAGTTCCACAAACAATGTGCTGCTGCTCAGAATATTTTACTTTTATTTCATACTACAGATAAGTAACACCAACACCACACGTAATCTGGAGAAAAGGCATTATTAATGTAAGAAAAATCTAGAATGATTAATTGAAGATCAGGAACAACACAAATATACTACAATGTTTCACAAATATAGCCCCGCCCTAATTATAGACCGACGAGAAGAGCAGGAGTTTCTAACGTTTGATATGAATAATATGATTATGTGTATAATACTAAACTTACTTTTTATGCATGTATTTTTTTCGTCATATATTTGTCTAGTTTGTTAGTTGTTAGGTTTGTCCTCATTTAGCTAAGCATTTTTAAACTCGGAAGATAGATGGTTGATGTTAAATAATTTAGTAAAACTGAAATACTTTTATTATTAATGTAAAAATGATCCAAAGCCAGTAGTTTCAGCAGATATAGAAATTTGGAAGGCATTTCATTAAAAACTTATGTGCTTGTGCTCTAAACTACGAGAAGTGGTTATAACTGAAACATGAGTAAACATTTTCACCCTTTTTTCACCTGAAAAACTAACGCATTTGATATACCAGTTTGTAAAAACATTTTTCCATTCGTCTCAGGAAATTATTGGATGCGGCTATAAATTGAAAACTCGAGGCACTAAAAGCACTGTTACAAAATATACGTTACATCAAACTAAACAGTGCAAAAATGATTCTTGAAAGGAGTATTTAGTATTTTCATATGTAGTTTTTATATGTAAAATGACTCACAAACCAATTTCTCCAAAGATGTACTAAATATAAATACATGTGTACTTTAAAGTGTTTCATCCAAGAATTTCAAAATTCATTGTTTCACTAACAAGTACCAATATTTGACTTGCCCAACCTTACTTTATGTCTATATTTGTTCTGTTCGCATGATTTATCTTACGAAACCACCAAAAAAACAAACCACTTGACTACGAGTAGTGTTGCGTGACTCTGAGCGGGAGGGAACAAGTAAAACACAAAACAATGATCAAATATTGGATGAAACAAAATAACACACAAAACAAATTTCAGCATATTTTCTCCTGTCATTTGATGTGTCCATCCTCAATCTTTAAATTTAGCATCTCAAACGCATCTGTCTTCCTACGTCTGAATGAATACCCACTAAACCAAACTACTAGCAACGAGGTGCGTTCACGACATCCATAGCTCTGGTACGAAACAAACTAGGTACTTCCGTTGAATTCATATCTCAAGTTTGGGGACAGCCCGTAAACAGGCTCTGATATATCTTCATTAAAAACTATTACACCGATTTCTGGATTTTTTTCCAAGTTACATTGCAATACAGTGCAATTCATCAATCTCTTTGATGTGCATAATAAATGCATAAGTATGTTTCTTTTGTAATTACAGCTAACACCGAACAGTTATTTAAATGCTATTGTGACACTATGCAGTAATGTCTAAAATCAACTTCATCAGGACTGCTTTATATTGTCTATAATATACACCTTGTCCAAAAATGGATATGACATACGTATGTGGCGGTGTACATGTTATGAATCCGAAAATAAACTCTACATATTTACAAGGATTTCTTTTGGCAATATGCCTCTGATTCTTAAACATTCCGGAAATGAAACCCTAAGTTTTTAAGAGAAAGATGAGTTAATGACGAGCTTGTAATAATATGCATTTAACATAAATGTGATAGGTCCACGCAATGTTCGCAATAAATATGATTATGTGGTTGAGGAGATTGAAAGAAAGGAAAAGAGAGCATGCATCTGTATCTCAGTCAAGGAAAACAGACTGAGCGGTTTACGCTTTACACTCTCTATACTATCGAGGACTGCTTCTGTACTTACGTGAAATGGTTACATTACAACTATCACTTGAAAGTTGTTTTGAAAATGAATATGACTTCGGCACATGGCATTTTATTTCCACATACCTAACTACTTTGCCTGCCGGGGTGAAATAAGTATGCAAGCAGGATCGTCTACAAGATAGAAAATAAATACAAGTCTGTATATAAACACGTGCACTGTACACAAATTTTTAAGAAAGTTTGTGTGTACGTTTATGTTATTATTAATGTTATTGTGAATGTGGGAATACTTTTAAATACCACAGCGCTCTGTAACATTTTGGTCTTACACTACAAGATGTGAGCAGTGTTGAATGTTATACTTTATTAGTCTGCAGTAGTAAACCACACAAGCCGAACACTTGCACCATCACTAGTAACAAATCATGAGAAGTGTGAAAAACAAACTCCCTTCACTTCATGAACCACTGCATGCATGAATTTTATGTACACCTCGACGTGAAACAAAAATCGTATCGTATTTTTGACAAGATCATGCTCTGCAAAACTTCTTCTAAAGGTGAATACCTAGATGGAATTTCTTGTTTTTCTAAATATTCAGCTAGAAGCTCAAATTTAGGTTTTATGTTTTATGGACTTGCGTGCGTGCATTTCTGCTGAGCTGTATTTTGTAAGAGCATCAAATGACTTTTTATGCATTTCCCCTCGTATTATTTGGGTAAGATTACTTAAACCTATTTTATACAAAGCAAAACTTACATAAAATTGTTATATTTTGAGATGATATGCATATTACTTTTAAGCTGGTATGAGTAATGTGATTACTTAAACCTATTTTATACAAAGCAAAACTTACATAAAATTGTTATATTTTGAGATGATATGCATATTACTTTTAAGCTGGTATGAGTATGACAGTATTACATTGACCACCCTACTATAACCATACGAAGGAGTATTCATGGTTTAAATGTTTAAAAACAAATAAAATCATGAAAGATACGGTCTGTGTGGTTAATTCTTAGGGTGAGCTGAAAACGAAAAATGTAAAGCGACGTGAAATGTTTTCTTTTGCTTTCGACTGACGAAAGATGCCATACATTCTAAAAGATGACAGATTTTTTGCAGAGCAACAACTAAACAAGGTGCCTGTTAATTTAGAAGAGAAAAACATTGAGCGAATGCTGTTAGAATTTGATGTGATGTAAGCACAAGATAGCTAACCAATAGCTAGATAGTTGGAAATCCAACATCTTCATTCATGGCACGGTTTTGTATTCGTACACTTTCACCTTCTTCTTTTTCATTTTTATTTATATAACACAGGAAAGCTTTGCCCAATTCACTAAAATTACTGGTTGGTTCTTCAACATACCGACAGGGTGGTACCAGTAAACTGAGACAAAAAACTTGATTTTTTTTCTTTCTCCGTCAGAATGAGTACAGTACAACCCCGAACATAATGTTGATGAAGATTCCATAAAAAGCTCATTTTAAGATAAGTAACGGTGACGAATGCATTACGACCCTATGATTCATATCCTTCTGCCACAAGTTTCAACCATAACGTCATTAAGTAAACAACTTTAAACTTAGAGTGGGATAACACCACCCGATCATTTGCAACCGTTGAAAATCACGCTGAGCATGCCTCTCATTTATAAAAAACATAGCTATAAAAAATTCTTATTAAATGCGTCATCACGCTCACTTCTAAAAATACAAGGAAAAATACATAATATTTTTCAACATCCTAATTGAATGAATTTATTTGATAAGACAAGTAGACTCCTTGGGCATGGCCCATGGAGCAGATACAGCAACCTAATTCTCTACACATAAAAAAACAAATAAATAAAAAACATGTTCATCTTGATACAACCAACCCCGTTTTTTCGTCTCCCTCCCCGTCGCTTGTTTACTTTTCCCGAATTCGTTATTTTTTTATGTAACGCTGATCATTGATGGAAAAATAGTTCAACGTGTGCAAACATTTAGTTTAGCTACAATTTAAGCATATGTCAACAATATAAAAACTGAATCATGCTATTAAATGACGATTCTTAATTTTTTGATATGTTGCAGATAAGGAAAACCAATCCTTGCTCATCACGTAAGTACCCCTAAAACTTGAGCTGTTATTATTTAAACGAACAAACAAATAGAACCCACCTGTTGTAGAGGATTTGCTGCAGTTTCGTTGATGCTGACGTTAGGATAGTTCAGTTACTCCGTTAATCCATTCTCCTTTTACTTTGTATTTCTTTCACTAATGAGTAATGGCAGCAGCACCGTAAAACGGCACAAGTATCACTAAATTAAATCACAAGATTAAAATGCTTATCTAGTTCAAGAAAGCGATTATCAATTATGGCTTATCCCTGCAAGTTGAATTTGTTAGTTCCGAAACACTTTTCTTTTTTAACAACAAGAACTGGAAGAGTACATGACTGATTTGATAGAAATGAAACAGTGTCAACCATGAAGAAATTTTGAAATTTAAGTTTGGCGCTTAAACTGGTACCCACAAAATGGCAAATTTATATGGTACAACATTGCAAATTATAAAATATCTTTGAACTTTGACTGAAATGAAATTAAAACAATTCAAATGTCCATACGCAGTGCTTTGATACATCCCAACAGTCCATGCTGTGCGTATAAATCCGTAGGGTGCAACAACCATGCACCAAAAAGAGAGAAAACTCTTATCTTAGCTATAGCTATATTTCATGTAGCATACCGCTTCATGCATCACACATGTTGAACTGCTGCTCTTTGTTCCGTGCTGCGTGAAAATGATTTCTCCTGTTTGGAAATTGCATCCTGAATTCCACAAAAACTCACCTTTCCCCCTAACCATAAAACAGATCGAATTGCAGATGAATGTCAGCGTATTGATTACTAAATAATTGTGTGTCATTCTTATGATGTCATGCGGTCATATTTCTCCAGGGGTGAATCTGGAGCCGGAAAAACTGAGAACACGAAGAAAGTTATTGCGTACTTTGCAGTGGTAGGAGCAACTGGAAAAAAGGACGACATTAAGAAGGTGTGATTTTTTGGAGTCTCTAAATAAATTTTCAAAAATAAATGCCATTTTAAACTTAAGGAACATGCCAACGCATTGTATATAAAAATATTGGGTGTCGTCCTTGGCTTAATGATGCCCACAATTTTATTGTCGATGGACGCGGATATAAAGAAACTAGTTTGCTTAGGGGGTGTTCTGTCTGTTACCGTATTTCTAAAATGTATGCAAAATTCGTTATTTCATTCAGGGTTCACTGGAGGATCAAATTATTCAAACCAACCCTGTACTTGAAGCGTTCGGTAATGCCAAAACCGTTCGTAATGATAACTCTTCCCGCTTCGTAAGTTTCCATCCTTGCATACCTATGAGCACACATGAAATTTTATTTTTGATATTTTATCTTGTTTTCTATAAATAAAAGACTAATTTTGTTTTTGTTATGGGTGTTTGTTACAGGGTAAATTCATTCGTATCCACTTTGGAACATCGGGCAAGCTGGCTGGAGCTGATATTGAAACATGTAATCAAATTATTGTTTTGTTTAAAAATTGAAATAATCTATTTATTTGTTTTAAAAGCATGTGCGGCACTTCTATAAAGACTGTAATTTGTGACACGAATTATGAATTAATGCTGACTGACATACATTTTGTTTCTAGATCTTCTAGAGAAAGCCCGAGTGATTTCTCAACAGCCTCTTGAGAGATCTTACCACATATTTTATCAGATTATGTCAGGAGCTGTCAAAAAAATGAAAGGTACATGGTTAATCGTTGAGAACAGTTGTTGTTTTTAGTTTAAAGCGGCTGACATGTTCTCACTATTGTTTTTAACTTTATATTCCCACCCATGAAGGTTTATTCATTTTCTTTATTACAATTTTCTTCCACAGAGATTTGCCTGCTCAGCAATAACATTCATGATTACCATTTTGTATCTCAGGGAAAGACCACCATTCCAAATGTTGATGATGCAGAGGAAATGTCTGCCACAGAAGTAAGATTTGTTTGTGTGATCAGTCAGAGCCTTGTTTTTTATTTTTTGTTTTAGTTTCACTAATTTACCTCACGAAGATAGCAACATAACATGCCAAACTGTTTGTTGGCACAAAAATAATAGCAAGCAATTACTGAAACATTTCTGATTGTCTCGTTTCAGGGTGCTTTTGATATCTTGGGATTTTCGGAAGACGACAAGGATGATGTCTATAAAGTCACAGCTGCTGTAATGCACATGGGTGAAATGAAGTTCAAGCAGCGTGGAAGAGAGGAGCAAGCCGAGGCCGATGGAATGGAGGTATGCTATTGTCCATCACTTGTAAATTGCGACATTCAGACACAATCGTTTTTACTAAAGTTTCGGATGAAAGCGTACGATTTTTACACTTTGTTAGGAGGGAGAGCGTGTTGCCAAACTCATGGGAGTTGAGGGAACTGAATTGTACAAAAACTTCCTTAAACCAAGGATAAAAGTAGGAAATGAATTTGTCACGCAAGGACGTAATATGGCCCAGGTGTGTACGACCATTACGGATTTTGCACGAAATTGTCAATGAACTAAAACAAATCGTGCATGAAGGCTTTAATGATTCAATGTGGTTTTTTGTAGTGTAACTACTCCGTCGGTGCGATGGCCAAGGCAGTTTACGATCGTTTGTTCAAATATCTTGTGAAAAGATGTAACGATACATTGGACACCAAGCAAAAGAGGCATACTTTCATTGGTGTGCTAGATATTGCCGGGTTTGAAATTTTTGACGTAAGTTTGGATTATTATTCTAGAACTTTGCAATATATTTCCGACAATTCAAAATTTATTTATTGGTTATTTAACATGTTCAAACTTTTATATATTACATGATACAATATGCACACCATGTTACAATTACGTTTTTTCTACGTACACATATGTTTAGTTTCAGCAGCATCATTTAGGTCATTCTAACTCATGAAGATTGATGAAATTGTAGTATATAACTATTTGAGTTGCACAGTAGTACACAATTAGAAAAAGGGATTTTTAAAGAAATATGTAGCATGTGTAGTTAAATCAAAATAGTCAACCGTGTCCATTGTACTAAACAAGAATATAGTACTCATAAGGTCAACGGATCTTTTCGAATTGATGAACGGCTTGAATAGTTTTAAAAGTCTAACGTAACTGTCCGGGGTCTCTGTGGAAAGCGTCAAAATTAATGCTACTATTTATCCTTACAGTGTAATTCCTTTGAACAATTATGCATCAATTTCACAAATGAAAAGTTACAACAGTTTTTCAACCATCACATGTTTGTTCTCGAACAAGAAGAGTACAAGCGTGAGGGCATCGAATGGATCTTTTTGGATTTTGGCATGGACTTGCAATCATGTATTGATCTCATGGAGAAGGTACTTGGACTGTTCTTTTCAGAAGAGTAGAACCGACAAATCAAGATGTAGTTATGTGGAACAAAGCCTAGAATTTTTCTTTTTCTTATAGAGATAGAAAGGCTCATGTGTACTCCATTTGCAATATACTCATCTGGTCTTTTAAAAACTAATTTCAAATGGTTTACTTTCAACTGTCAACGACAATCGCTCGCTAGATTTGCCGGAACTGAATAGAGATTCAAGGTTGTATGAAAATACTTTTTGGCTTTGTTTCTAGAAACAGTAGATGCAGTTGTTGTTTCCCTTTAGTTTTGAGTACCTTGTATTTGAAAATAGATTTATACCGTGTAGTAGTGGAACTTCAATAATGTTTGAAATTTTCAGATCATCACATCTATACCGCCATCTATAACTATGTTAAGTAGATTGATCCAACCCTATGGAATCCTGAGTGAGTTTGAATGTTTCTTTAATATCGCGTAACTGGTTAGAAACGAATGCTGTGGTAGATTCTCTCCTTTGGGTACCGTTTGTTACCTTCGTAGTTAGTCTGTGTGCATTTTTGCATATAAATGACAATAAATGACGCCCTCATGTCACAGACCACGTGCTCATTTATTTGGGTATCTAGTTGGCCTGGCTTACTATTAGAGTTAGTTTCCTGGCTTAGATGCAGTCACGTAATTTCATACACATAGTCCTAGCCTTATAGAGTGTGTCATATTATAATCTGGAATTTTGTTGTAACGTGTCTCTGCAAACATTGCAAAGATCCTTGTGTACACTCTGGGTCTACTCCCACAACAAGTTGTAGAGGAGTGACTTTGTAAACTTTACAAAGTGAAGAATACAATACGACATTTATTTTCAAGTAGTTAGAACATTTGCTGCCCTCTCCACCTACATTTTAAACATCATCCTATATACCTGTGATTTAGAAAACGTGTGAAATAGCAACAACCATTAAATCGTGCCATACGACAGTGCACAATTTTGTCAATTTTTAAGATTATGTATGCGTTCGTACAGTACCCCATTATTGGAGTTTTTATTTGTTGTTAGCTAGTAAGAAACCATTTAAAGTCATTCAATGACAATGACCTTGTACCTTTTCCCTTGATTTTGTAGTTTAATGGGTTTGAGCAATTGTGCATCAATTTCACCAACGAAAAACTTCAGCAATTTTTCAATCACCACATGTTCGTTCTGGAGCAAGAGGAGTACAAGCGCGAAGGAATTGAGTGGACTTTCATTGACTTTGGAATGGACTTGCAGTCTTGTATCGATTTGATTGAGAAGGTACTACTGATACACAATGATGATGAAGTCTCCAAGAAAAAAATATTGCCTGCTTTTGATTAATAGCACTAGGATTGCTTTTATTTTTGTTTTGCTAACAATTTATATTAACGCATGTATTTCAGTGCAAATATTTTGAAAGCTAAGGCGAACATTTTCAGTACAAATTAAATCCGTTTACACCTTATTTGTTCACTGGAGCAATAAATATTTATGATTGAAAAGACTGATAACCAAAATGCAAGACATAAGGCTTTTGTTCCACAAGAATTACAACAAGTCACTCTTTTGTCGGTAAAGACTCGTTTTATGACTTCCAATTTTCTGTAATGCCTCTGACTATATAGCCCATGGGTGTATTTTCGATCCTTGAAGAGGAATCCATGTTTCCGAAAGCCTCGGATCAGACTTTCTTGGAGAAGCTTCGCAATAATCACTTGGGCAAATCTCAGAATTTCGTGAAGGCCAAGCCTCCAAAGCCAGGACAGACTGAATCTCATTTTGCCATTGTACATTACGCTGGAACGGTAAGCGTAGTCATTATTTGAAATTCGAGAAATTTTCCTAATAATCTGTAAGCGAGATTTATTATTTTCTTATTGAGAAATAAATGAGTGCTTATTGAAGCCTCATTTTGCAAACACTATGTATTATGTTTCTCTTTTCTCATAGGTCCCTTACAATCTTACTGGTTGGTTGGAGAAAAACAAGGATCCTCTTAACGATACCGTAGTAGATCAATATAAAAATGGTTCCAATGAACTTGTAAAAGTTCTTTTCGCTGATCATCCCGGACAATCCGCGCCCGCTGAAGCTGGTGGTGGTAAAGGTAAAGGTGATGTAAACATATCTCTATCTTTTTTGAATCTATCACGTTTACCGATAGATTTCAGTGATGTACGGGGTTTTACAACGAGAGTAAAGATGTTAATACTACGATTGTATACATGCGAATAGCTTGATGTTGACGCAAGATATAAGCCGTGTGCCCCTTTGTTGATTATATTGTTATCAGGTGCGAAGCGTGCAAAGGGCTCAGCTTTCCAGACCGTTTCCGCCCTATATAGGGTAACAATTTTTTCTAAAGCAGTTTGGAATATAATTTTCTTCTTTAGCACTAAAAGTATGGAATTTTGCTTTCACCAATTTAATCCGCCATCGTTATTTTCACTCAATGAGTTCGAGACACAGAGTCTAAAATTGCTTCATTGACGTACACTAAAATATTTCTTTCTGTATCTACATTACACCTGTTAAACTAGTTTAAACAGTTGGGCACACTATATTATACATAGTATACGACTGGCACCTCATGGATATACATGACTAAACATGAGAATTCCCAAGAAACTAGGAAAAAGTCATCACTGATATCTGCCATGTTGTTTTAGGACATATAACCAACATATAATTTCTTCTTGCAGGCTCAAAAAAGAAAGGTTCCGGATTTAATACAATATCTTCCAATTACAGGGTTGGTTTTTAAACATTGTCATAAAATCGTAAAATAGTATACATTGTTACAGATTTTTTAAATTAAAAACTTTCAACTTTCAACATGCAAATAGAACGAAAAGCATGGCACTAAAATTTTCTATCATGTGATGAGTCATGACTGTGTATGTATTTAGATCAAGGACATACGTCCCTTTAAAAGTTGTCCATACCTAGTTTGTAGGAAATTATAATTGTGTGTCTATCAGAATGTACTACTAAAAATGAACAGAAATAGTAGAAAATATTCTGATGTTGTGTAGTTAAAGCTGTAGAATTGTAGCGTAGTTAGCACACAAAGTAGAGAGAGCCGACGACTCTCACTAGAAAGGATACCAAAGTATTTTATCCATTTAGTGTGTTCATAAATGGCTCATAAAATTATTGAGAACGTAATTTACCATGCATTAGTGTAGGAAGTTCTAACTTTGAAACTTTAATCGTTTTGCTTTTTACAGTAATATCAACAGTTTGTACATTATAATGTATTGAACATGTACAAATCGTATTAATTGCATGGTTAAATTTAAATCTTATTTCATTTTACTTTCTTAATAACTATTGTTTTCAACTGTTGTGTATTATATTGAACTAACTTGTAATGAAAAGAATATGCACTTTGGGATATAAAAATGGTTAGCCTCAGTTTGGTTTGAACTATGATACATTTAGGAACAACTAAACAACTTGATGACCACGTTGCGGGCCACTTCTCCCCAACTTTATTCGTTGCATCATTCCCAACGAAGTAAAAACTCCAGGTTAGTTATTTTGTTTGATTTTTTGTATATAGTTCCACAACATATTTTTGTACATTTTTTTCAATTTCTAAGTTAAAAATTAATTATCATCTATTTTTGCTTTGGCCTTATTGCCGTGTAAAACAACAATTCATACCATACGTAATAAATTTTCTAGGATTAAAATATTTTAATTGCATTGTATAGAAAATATAGTCATCGTATCACTTCTGTCATTTTTTGTAATGAATAGCAGTAGGCCTGTAGATTTTTTTATTGAAAATGTAAAAGTTGTTAAATACTATGGCTTGATTTTATTATTCGATTTGTAGGTCTCATTGACTCTCATCTAGTTATGCATCAATTGACTTGTAACGGTGTGCTAGAAGGCATTCGTATTTGCCGTAAAGGTTTCCCCAACAGGATGACTTACCCAGACTTCAAACATCGGTAAGCCAATTTTTCACTTTTCATAAATGTGATAATGGAACATTTTACTTTTTTGTCGTTTCACATCATTATTAATATTTATTCACACTACAGTTTTATAGCATAATACAAACGCTCCATGCAGGAGGCAGGATATCGAGAATATAATGCAGCATATTATGTACACACATTCGACCATGTAATGGTGAACGGTATTCGCAGTAATTTAGCATTTAGAAAACATTGGTACTACCAACAGGGGCTAATGGAATATACTCGAAACATTATTAGCATATTAGTATTTCATGCGTCGGAAGAAGTCATATGATTCCTCTGTATCACCATTGAGAGAAGTACTTATCGTAAAAACTATTCGACTAGAAAGTCATGATCTCGATGTAAGGTCGAAAAATACGATTTTTCAGACTTGTATTTTTGGAATGAAGTTTAGTAGATCTAAAAATATCACACTTTAAAATAATGTCGGATAGTTTCCATGCAATAGAGAATTTTTTATTAGTCTGAAATGGAAACACTGTAAACCGTTCCCAATTGGATCTTATGGAGGCTGTTGTTACTCTCGCTCTCACCGTTTACGCAACACTTAAAAAAGAAAATTTCTGGATCTTGTTTTTGATCGCATATATTTTTAGGGATTGCGTATGTTTGCTCTTTTTAGTGTCATCTTTACACATTACCGACAGACTAACATATAAAAAGCCACCCGTGTTCACAATTGCAACGTGTCTTCGGTGGTATGTACTATGTAAAGTTTAGATATACATGATAAATCTGTTTCATGTCAACTTGGGGAAACGTAACTAGACGTTTACGTTACGATGATAGTTTATTCTTACCTAAACTTTGAAACAGAACACACTACTTTTTAAATATATGTAGTTATTCATATTCTAACTTTTCTAAGTTTAGCTTTACAATTATTTTTGTCATATCACACTGAATTTAAAGGGAAATTTTTTGAGAAAATGGTGTTATAATACAATTTGTGGAATCCACAATGTCGCAAAAATTGCATTGAAACTAGACCTCCGCTGATCCCTATAATGCGTACATTATTTCGGTGACTATGTGAGCATTTTTATTTTCTAAGGTACCTCATTTTAGCTGCTGCCGCAATGAATAATGCTTCAAATGACAAAGAGATGGGAAGAGTCTGTATGGATGCTATACAGATGGATCCTGAAAAGTACCGTTTGGGCCACACAAAGGCATGTAACTGAACAGTTCAGTGTTTTATCGAGGTTTGCGATGATTCCGAAAGATTGCTTTTGTGTTTGTTATAGTGTGAGACAGGTGAAAAGTCGAGGTTTAACCAGGGTCAAAGTACATTTTTGTTCCCTCCGTTCCAACAAGAGGGTATGTTTTCCTCTAAAACATATTTTCAATTGCAAATACAAAACAGACGGAAGATATAGTTACAAACGGGGTTTCCCTTTATTTCTCGACTTTTTATCTCGAACAAAATTGTTTAGAAAAGTAGGCATAAGTATATTTTGTGGTAAAATTTAGGAGTTCGATAGTTTTCATCTTCCAACATATACTTCATTCGTTGTAACGTGGAGGTATGATAATGTTATAGAAAAATGACAAAAAAACATACGTATGTCACTTTGTTATATTTTGTGTTTATCTTGGACTCGTTTCCATATTTTGATACAAAAATCCTTACTTAAGAACTGTTGAGTTGTTTTCGAAATGTTCTTCACTGGAGTAATAGTTCTAAACTTAAATGCTTTTTTTTAATTTTCAACATGGTAGAAGTAAAAGTATGTTTGGTTAGTTTGAGTAGTGTATGTATATAATCGATACATGAACTTATGCGAGAATGTAGACCCAAATTGTCAAGTTAAAATTCCCAAAAGTAAGTACGGTAGAAACTTTTGTGTATATGTAAGTACATGTGAGTTGAATTGATCTATTTGGGTTGCACGAAGTTTTTTATGCCTTCTGCATTTGAGGGAGTATTTTCTGCCGTTCTGGTACATAAATGAGTATCAAATTTGTTTCAAGCTGTTCTACACAGACACAACGTTATGGCTCTGCTTTAGTAGATGTATTAAACAGTAATAATCTTTTAATTGGGTTTGGTGAAAAGATTTCGTGTAAATGACAGGTTTTGTTTGTTTAACGGATGCATTATTAAATGCATACGTTACATGTAAATATATTTCTTTGTAATTGTAATAATCCAACTTTATAGCTGTCAAAAGAATTTTACATGAGACTTGCATAGGCATACTCACGCCAGGCCAGACAGACGCCAATACTTGTGCTTTTGTAGAAAATTTTTCACATATTTTTTATAACTTGAATTTGAAACCTCTTAGATAAATTGGTATTTCCTATTCCTGATCACGACAAAAGCATCAAAATAACTTTTGAGTAACTTGATAGTTAATAATGAGGATGGTGTTTTATGCAAAATACATTATATATCATGTCCAAATTTACTACGAGCTTATATGAAGATATAAATATCCTAAATATAACTTTATTGATGCTTTCACGGTATGACATGGTGATCATTTTCGAATATAGTGACACTATACACCCCCAAAAGTCAAAATGACAGTCGAAAATATTTTGAATGTCTCTTCTAAAGTAATTTTTGATCACTGATGCCCAAGTGCATTCACTTTGGGTTTGGTGTCACCTTGACTGGAAGCTATATATCCCCTGGTTTATGTCGTTGTTGTTGCACGCTATAATAATATGAAATTTTAGTTTTGTATGACCTACTACTATACAATATAGTTTTCTTAGAAAAATTAGCGTTTTTAAATAGTACCTATATTTATTAGAAAGTCAGAAAATTCGAGAGGTGCGATATGACGACAAACACACAAAAATTCATGAAGATGATAGATTAACACATGCTATATATAACAAAATAAGTAGTTTTTAGTCAAAGATCGTGACAAAATACATGGCTTTCTGTATTCCCACGATTATGAAAATGACAAACTCAAACCTTCACCATCTACATCTGGTTTTTCGAGGAATATAAAAGGCTGACTGATGATGACAAGTGTATATTATGTAATGTATTATAGCTTGAACCAAAGTGTTAAAATTTGCATGGGCGAAATGAGAACACAGTAGAATTGGCAGATGAGTGAAAAATGTGTGAGTTCCGAGTGCATAATTTCCACAAAATTGTACATAAATAAATTACAATGTGATTTCTATGTGCATAAAGTCATATAATTTCTCATTAAAACCGACACTCAAATAAACATAACGTTTTACGTCAGCGTGGCACTAACATAAAGTAGTGAAAGTAAACATTAGGATGATGTACTGTAGTACTACAAAATAGAGGTGGTAAGTTTAGTATCTTTTAAGTAGATAGAAGGTAGTATTAGTGACACGACGGATCACGAAATGGTTTGTACGCATTTAGTAAATATGTGTATAGATATTGTATGAGTGAACAAAAACCTTTAACTTTGTATCAAACAAGAAAGTTCATTTTACCAAGAAACATGTACATTATAATGTTGCAATAACTTAGTTATGTTTTCACCTCATTCTGTGTGTACACCCTTCTGTATGTTCCTCCTTCTTTGTCTTTCTTATGCATAAAGTTACAAGATCCTCGCTCCCCAAGCCACATCCAAAACCGATGACCTGCACAAAGCCGCAGCAATTATTTTGGAAACGGTCAATCTTGACGCTGATCAGTTCCGACTGGGTCATACCAAGGCAATCCCTTTTACTCTAAAAAAATCTGCTTAAAATGATCAACTTTATCAACAGCCCGCACTCAGCGTCAGCACTGTGGCTTTGAGTTGCTTTTAAAACAATGCAATCTTTTGATACAGTTTTATCACCTTTCTAAAAAAAAACTTTTTGAGTTCGTATTTATGTAACACTATTTTTTTAAAAATATATTTTAAGAGCATCTTACTAATTCGGATTACAGACAGAATATTACGACACATGCCACACTGCAGTTAATTACGACCTTTATATGTAATTGATCTTGTCTTTGTTTTAAACTGTGTTCGTGTTCTTAGAGAGCAGATATAAATGACTAACTCTTACACCGACTATGTAGCTTGAATGTTAATTCCAGAGAGTTGAATAATTCTGCAAGCAAAGATGAAAGTTACTGTTGTAGTGTATGGATATTTTTTCATATTTTACATGTTTTTGTCATTGGCAGCCAACGTGTATGTTAAGACAGTATATGTACCCTCAACTGTTTTCTACAGCAGACTTAAAATAAACAAAAATAAACCGCTGTAACTTTTACGTTTACGCAACAGCCGCCGCAGTTTTAGCATATGCCTACGTACCGTCCTCTCTCGACATAATTAATGGCGTAATTAGTGTGTTTACTCACTGTAACGTAACAATGAAAGCGCTTGTATATTACGCCCGCATGGATTTTGGAATCTGTTTCTTATTTACTCTCAAAGGAGTTCAGTACTCAGTACTAGTAGAAATATTTTGAACACTCATGTTTTAAATAACCTACCAGCATAAACCTTTGGTGTATCACGTTTGTAAGAGCAAGTTGAGCAATTAAAAGAGTCAAGTGTGACAAAGTGTGTGCATCTTTTTGAGCATGGATGAATGGACTAACCTGTGCATCATGTCAGAGGAGCGTTTCACGTGCTGTGTAATGTGAGACAAGTATAATTCATCTTGATTTTTTTATTCCTCCTCTCTTTTCCCAGAAAATTATTGATGTGATATTAGACTGAGCAAAGGGGAACCGCTGACTTGTTCA
This sequence comes from Callyntrura guangdongensis, assembly GCA_027744295.1. NCBI lineage: Eukaryota > Metazoa > Arthropoda > Collembola > Entomobryomorpha > Paronellidae > Callyntrura > Callyntrura guangdongensis. The sequence continues at coordinate 21,533 of JAHZNB010006453.1, forward strand.
AACATTAATCCTTAAATTCAACGCTTTTAAATTTACACTTCCTTCTCCACCGAAAGTACTACTGCTTTTCTTAATATTGTATACGGTAGATGATTGAATGCAGACACGTAATATACGAGTGTAAATAATAATTACTGACTTTGGTGCGATGATATTATAACTGTATCTCCGAGAGAGAGAAAAAATTTGGCAGAAGAGAGATGTATTGAGTCCTTAGTTATTGCAATTCTATTTTAACCAGAACGCCATGAATCAAAAAATGACTAAACTTGACTAACAACACGTATCATAATATCAATGTAATTTTTCTTTTACTTATACTATTAGTTTGTTGATAGATACGTTTGTCTCAAAAGCGTGTGAGTATATATGCTTGTGTGCGTGTGTTACTGGTTCGTCAGTAATATTGCATTGCATGAGAATATGTCGAAGAAACATGTATTTGGTGTGCCCAGCCTTGTCTTAATGTAGATTTAGCATATGCTTAGAATTAGCTGTGTTTTTATATTTTAGTAGCGTTTAATTCCACCCCCTCAATTTTTGCTATTATGATGGATACCACAGGTGTTCTTTCGTGCTGGCGTTTTGGGTCAGCTTGAAGAAATCCGTGATGAACGACTCGGTAAAATCATTACATGGATGCAATCAACAGTTCGTGGCTACATCTCAAAGAAAGCGTACAAGAGGTTGATGGATCAAAGGTAGAGATCTTCACATTGACTTTTCTTCTTTTTATCTGCTATCACCTTACAACCTACAAGCACCATTATATCATATTGCAGTTATTCTTTTTATTACACCCTCGTGTTCGTTAGACACTAGATCTCCATTATCTCGCAAATGTTTTCTTCGAAGAGAAAGTCCTAGCCTTACTTATAATTACATTACGAACGACAAGAAGTCCTTTCATAGTTAATAGAACAGTGGTTTCAACCTTTCCATGATTTTAGAGTACTTGTGTCATACATAAAAACAGTCGCAATTCTCAGCAACATCACTTGGAGAAAACTTTACTTTCCCACATAACAGTTGACAGTGTTTTAGATTTATGCAATGTCTGTTGTACCTGTTTATTTACTTTTCCTGTTTTGTTTGTATTTGTTTAAACTTTCTTCTCAGAACAAAATTACGTGACTGAGTGCACCTCTTGTTCTCCTTTGTTCACGTGTGCATACATACAACAGAGCTTAACTTATTGTTGAACAATACTTTTTTCAATCTTATAAAGTGCAGGTGAAAAGAACTGCTTTCACTATGAAATAAGGGCCTTTTATCGCACTCGCGTAGAGGTATAACTTTGTGAGGAGAGAAAGCGTAAAACGTTACACTTAAAATACTCCGGCACACAGAAAAGTGTTTCTTTTCCTTTGAAGTATTAAACAGTATCTTCTGACCTACTTCGTGCTTCACTTTCGTCAAGCTCAAACTGCCAAGAAAAATGACCACTGAGAATGAACCTTCTCCCAGTGTCGAGACAACGCAGGATGAAAACGAGTAATGTTTTTCAAAGAATGAAAATGTTCATGTGATAAGATTTCACGGTTATTCTGAAATATAATAGCTGCAACGTTTTTGTATACACAGTCGTAAAATTGTAGAAATGTGTAAAAGAAGTATCTCTGTATTTTGATGAAGATCAGCTAAAATTTATTTAACGCCCCACATTTTACAATATGACATTTATCTCGTGTAGCTGTCGTTTGAAAAAATTGAAACCTACGCTTCACTTTTAGGATCTGGCGTGGTGAAGATGACTAGATTACTTTTCTATTTTTAGTTTATGCTTTACAGTTTCCACTACCTAAGTTCTGCTACCACCAAAGAGGATGATAAATAATGCAATACTACCCTCTACCAACCAACCGAGTATCTTAAAAATGGAAGTATTTTTGTTATCCAACTTATAGAAAAGTTTTTAAGTTTGAGAGAAGCCATCACATTATTTATTTAGATTTTAACTACTTTCACATCACTATTGTTCCAAATTTTCTTGGGTCACAGAGGATATGATAAACATTAGACAAAAGAAATCGAATGGAATTTGTTAGCTTCTACGGGAAAAGATATGATGGGAAGCAAAGCCACAACTAAAAGTTTTACAAAAGGAAGTAAAATGTATACAACGGTTGGTTGGTTGAGTACTAGTCATTTTTGCTACTCCCGTTTCCTTTAGGATGTACACGTTGTCAGTCAGTGAACTTTTAAAGTTTCACGTATGTAGGTAGTGGGTATCTAAATATGTTTGTATTCAAATTTCAGAATTGCGTTACAAGTGGTCCAGCGCAATTTGCGACGGTACATGGCCTTACGAGGCTGGCCATGGTATCGCTTGTGGCAGAAAATCAAACCCCTTTTGCAAGTCACCCGAGTGGAAGACGAAATCAAGGTAAAGAGGACGGAGAATTTCCAAATTTTTATACAAATTTAAAATGAATATGAAATGTCAACTCTTCGTCTTCTGTGCCCACTTTGTGATACTTTTGTTATCCGTGAAATGAAGTCCTGTCGGTCACAATGCAAGCATTTTGTTATCAACCACATATAAATTCCATTCCAAATATTCCATATAAAGTTAAAAACGTTATTATTTTTTTTAGGGTTGTTCATTTAAAAAGCAAACCAAAACAAGACCAAAATTCATGCTGATACAGTGATACAGTAGTAAAACCCTTAATGTATGGCTAATGCAGAATTAAAAATGACACCGCGATTTTCAATTTACAATAACTTTAAATCTTCGTGTGGGGTAATGCTAAACACCCCGTTACAATACCACTTTTAGTGTAACGGGTAAGGTAAAACGAACGAAACAGGTAACGCGATATCATTATGCAGTTTTCTCATATTTGATGAAGAAGGTGATGCAAAGCATAATACGTAGAGGTAGCTAAAGTTTATTGCAGATGAAAACAAAATTTCGCTTTAAGTGCTGAGTACATAAATTAGGATATAAACACCATTTGTGAACTTGATAAAAAATAAAAACATACTGTTTTCACATTATATTCTCGTCGGCATTTTCTCAGTTTCCAGGCTGTATGGAGAGTGGTGTAGTAGTGTGTTTTCGGGAAAAAGATAGCAGTTGTGAATGCTTGCATGTTTTATTCATAACCCCACTTCCCAGCAGGTGAAAATGTCTATTTTACTAACTTTTTTCTAAGGCGAAACTTTCATGTTCGCGTTGGATGAGGTATCCCCGAGATGATACAGTGAGGGAGCTTTTTAAAGCTATGGATAATAGAGTAGCAGTAGTAGACAAGCTCACACGAAGCGAGCAGAAGATACGCAAAGCAAAAATTGCAGAGACAGAAAGGAAATTATGATCGTATAATATGCTTGTCGGAAGGGGTACACATATGTTCTTGAAAAATATTCGCATACATCAAGTTTCTGTGTAAATTTTGAATTTTTGATAGTTAGAGTTGTACGTTTGGCCAAATAATTCATCATCTTTCTCCTGGTTCCGTCCCTCAACTACACTATACATTTACTCTTAAAACATTTTTTATTGCACCACGCACCGAGCACAGGTTTGTAAAATCTTGTCGGTTGCCGGTTCGTTAGGCACTGGGCACGACCAAAAACGCAATAAATATATATATATTATATGTAATGAAATGATTGTTGATTTTTTTGCCTAACATTTTCATCTCCTTAAGTTGTTGGGGAGAGGGCAAATAGATACTGAAAAGATTACTTTTTTTCTAACTCGAAGATGTATAGTGGTGGCATTGCAGGAGAGCACCGAAAAAGTAGAAGATTTATCAAACAGGCCGTTTTCTAGAAGGAAGCGCCATGTATGACTTCGTACGTAAAAATATCTTCGACAAGAAAACATTTACATGCACCACACAAGCCTGTATGTCTATATGTTAAAATTTATGGAAAATATTGAATATCTGCCCCGCTTCTGTGTTTTCCATTGGTGTTGGTTTACATTAAAACGTTGCATGACTTCACACCTGCTGTGTTTTGGCCGTACCGTAAATACCGTACCTCGCTTACAGTACTCTCATGTTCTTGTCTCCATTTTTGAGCTCCCTATTTTAACTAACTTTCAAAAGCAAAGTACGAGAACATAATGCCTAAATTCAGCGCAGATAATATCTATATACAACAGCAGCAAAAATAATTTTGATTGCATTTTTCAAATCGTCCCTTATAATGCGCATAGCATTTTTTACCGTCATTATGGAATTTTGAATGCACAGAAAAAAACACAAACGAAAAACATGCAATAAGATTGCCGAAACACGAGGAGTGGCGTTCCTAGAAAAATGTCAACAATTTTACATGTATTAAGTCTGCTGTCGTATCATTTTTAAACTCGGTTGGTTGAATCTCTCAAGAAATGGATCAAAACGTACATGCATGTTTCAATGTGATTCAAAAAAAATTGGCGTTCCACCCCAACTGAAGGTCTCTTTGAATAAGTAAATTGATCAAATTAAACCATCTGTAATCTGTTGATAGTCAAATTTTTTCTAAGTGGACTTTTCTCCGTGTAAATGTGAGTGCCAATTTTTCCGCTTCACTATGTGACCATAAGGTTGGCTATAATATCATATGGTGACAAACACACACACTCGAGGAAAGTGACGCTCACATTAGGATTAAGATTCTCAAGACGTCTCAGGTGACGATGTTTCCTACCATATATAATATAAAAATAATATAAACTTGTCTGCTGAAGGAGGTTGTTGGTTGTTCTATTTCCCAAGAGATAAATTTGTACAGGCAACACTATTTCCGTTTTGATGTACTTTGTACCTATAGGTATATATATATAATATCATGCTCTACGAGGAAAAACATTTTTCGGTGAGTATTTCATGCATTGTAGTTGTTACAAGAAAACTTTCGTAGGAAAACGGGGCACTGTGCTTAAAACTAAGACATGGCTTCATGTTGTATGCACAATTTCTTTTCCTTCTCATTTTTTATCTGAACTGGATTAACCAAAAATCATAGGCCCGCGCAAATGTGAACAAGGCAAAGAATGATAATAAGTACAAGAAAATAAAACCTTTACCATCAAGATTAGTAAGACTTGTGACTATATTATCCTTTTTATGTCGAAAATGAGAGCATTCATAAATAAACTGTATGGGGAGGGATGTTGAGGAGACGGGCACTCTTGTACCATATAAAAATATCATTTTCGTGATGATGTGATGTTTATAGTATTTATGCTGTAAAAAATGTTCCCAGCACTGTATTCCTTTTAAGAGGTGACGGTGATTCGATTTATGAACTCAGCTATTACCATTTTGGAAATGTTACATTTTGCATCAGTTTTCACTCCGCGATGGCGCAGCGGTTACGGAAAATTCATATCACCACTACCTCACACAGGTCATCCCTGCATTATCATCATCACCATCTTGAGATAAGGAAAATAGAATTTTGCATACTTTTCAAGTAACATATGTATACCTTGTTTAGCTAGAAACAGGAATTCCATATCGTGTGTATTAAAACTTTGTCAAGATCTGATGCACTGCAGCATAGGTAAAAAAAAGAAATATGAAAGCGAACTAAAAGTGTAAAATGATAAAGATGAACACTGCTTTCACATCATAAGTCATAGGTCGGATCTGATGACGGCACAGAGATAGCAGCTTCATTTGGTTTGTTACGGTGTCTGCATTAGATTTTTTTCATTTTAAAGGTTTTGGTCTGATGATGGTACGCTAATAGGGATTTGACTAGGCTTCCTTGTGTTATAAAAAAATATATAACTAACTCATTCAGTGACTAATGTGGGCGGATGGATGCATGAGTTGTGTTACTGTACAACACTGAGGTTGTTGATGATCTCAAACATTTTCAGTCGTCTATATTAAATATAACAAGATGACGCTTCCGCTCCGCTAATAAATAGCATAACACTTTAAATCACTGGTAGTTAGTGAAGCTGTGATTCCAGCTAGCTCATCATTCTCAAACAGTAGCTCATGTTGTGTAGTCAGTGGCTCCTCTCATAGAAGACGAGGGAAGAGAAGTCAGGATAAGTTTTGATTTCTTTTCTGTGGAAAAACAACCAATGGTAGAAGTGCACCACCATCTTTAGTGCCATCATAATAATCATCATATATAATAAGCATCCACGCCACCTCCACACTCCTGAAAATTGTCACCGTCAACGATAAAATCTTCGATACAGACGATCGATTCACGTCGTCACGTCACTCATCTCTAGTCATCCCCGTTTCGTCGACAATCCTCGTTTCATACACCTTAGCTTTCCCCGTTTACAAATTTATTGTTGTTTATTTTTAGGATTTTATAGTGTAAACGGAAGTTAAAATATCCCAGAACCTAAAACAGTATTTTTGTGTCAGTGTCCTTGTCTCGTCTGCCAGTCATCGCCAATCACCATCATCAGTATTGTGCCTGTGTTTCGCACTAGAAGCTTTTTATGTTTACGTAATCGCTTTATATCTGCAGTTAGTCAGTACGTCGTATTTTAGCAATTTCGTAACGCAAACACATCAGCACCCTAGCAAGCTTAAAAGTATACATTTTTTGTGATTTTTCTTCAAAACATAGCCACTTTGGGTACAAATAGTTAGTCTCGAAACAAATCCGTGCCACGTGCAATTATAATTTTTTTCTGCATTTTCAGGAACGGAATTCCTGAATCATGCTTTTGTGATATTAGGGTATTCTTTTTGGGTAGATCTTTTCATGAATAATTTGTAAAGGGAATAGGTGGCTCATAACCTTTGTGTGCAGTGAGTGAAGTTGTAACTAGAGTAAGCATATAACAACCGTATATGGTGACTGCAAATAGTCATCTAGTCATCGTAAAGAAAGAAAAGTTTTAAAAGAAAATTTTAGTTGCAAAAGTTTCTCTCTCTGCATTGTTCTCCTTCTGTGGGCAAAGAAGAATCCCCCTTTTCCACTCTGTTTGATAACAAAAAGCACACATTGCATTTGCCAACATGACTATGGAAGACGAAGATTTTGATTTTAAAATGCCCGAGGGACGGCCAGGGCCAGATTTGTATGATAAACAAATTGAATACAAACAGAAACTGGAGGAAAAGGTGCACAAGACCGAGGAGAAATTGGAGAAAGAAGAAAAGTTGAGAAAGCAGGTTGAAGAGAAGCAATTGAGACTACTACAAGAGAAGAATGAGTTGCTCACCCAACTCGAAGCGGAAAAGGGACATGTTGGAGAGGTTACCGATAAACTTACCAAGGTCTCATCACAGAAACATGAATTGGAGGGTCAGCTTACGGTAAGCAGTTTTATTTCATGACTCATAACCTGATTTTCTTGGCTGTGAGGCTGTGGAAATGAAGAGGGAAAATTATTTGTATGCATTATTGTTGGCTTTAATATTTGGATAATACATGTATTCATTACTTCATGTTATGCATTTATACCTTTAAGTGTTTTATCAACCCATATTTTTATCTTACTTTTCCATCTTTTGTTTCATGTTCCCGTTTTGTTAAAATGGTTGTACAGTTCCTACGTATGATCATTTTGAGTTTATTAAAAGTTCCCGTCCGGTTCCACGTACTAAAATGGTCGTCCTGATACTGTATACTAAAAAGTGCTAAAATTCCTTTGCGGAATATGAATCAAGAACGTAGGCAATTTGTTGAATTTTTTTCTTATTTTTTCTGGAAACACATTCCTTATGGTACAAAAACGGTAGTACTATGTGCTGTAGAAGTAAAGTCAGATGGTTTATCACTGATTTGCTTGCTAGTTTGGAAAAAAGTTAAATTACATCACATTTATCTAAAAAAAATATATTGAAATGACTTTTGCAAGCCACTATTTTCTGATTTATTTCGTTTCCAGATGTTTCGTCTTCTCCATTTTTCTCTTGCGTCTCTTCTACCTTCTCTTAAATGCACTTATAGAATTTCCGCTGTGTGGCATTTTAGCAAATAGGAATGATTTTAAACGAAACCAGATTGGGAAACGGTTGGTTTTTTCGGTAAAAGTATAAAACGTCCTGTTACCTTTCTACATAAACCAGATTGGTTCTTTGGAATGTGCAAATAAATATGAAAAGATGTTTCGCTTATCGACCTGTAAATTACAGACGATGGAGCGGAGAAAACACAAAGATAAGATAAAGATCATTTGGTGGGATGTTCTCTGTTAAAACGTTGTAAAATGTTTATGCGCATGGTGCGATGTGTATCATTGGCATTGGGTAAAAAATTCTCTTCGTGACACCATACACCATACTGCAAGTAAAGCGTAGGTAGGGAAGAAGGCTGCGGAATAAGATCGCGCAGTCTTAGACAAATCAGTTGGACCAATTTCCTGATTATTCCATTCCTCACACCTTGGCATACATATATTTCGCGAATTGCAATTAGGAATATGCATATATTCCACCTCCGCCACAACTTGCAGCGATAAAAATAGTACTTTGTGTGCATTCGCTGTTACCAACAAAATCATATATTCTGTTAAGCTGCTGTTAAAGAAATGTCTGTAACTCCTTTTATAATATTTTTTTTTACCAAAATCATACCAAGCCGTAAAAGTAACAGGCTGCAAAGTCGAAACTCAACATGAGATGATGCTTGGTGGTTTATTGGTAATTTTAAGGTAATAATTGCCGTTTATGACCATGCAATGATGAAGTTAACAACCTTCAGTATTGAGGTTTCATCGTAAACAAAAAATGAAAATAAGTAAAAAGTATTTTAGTTAAAATGTAAACGTTTAAATCAAATGTATCAGTCAGTCAGAATATCGTTTGGCTAAAATGAAAAAGATTTATGTTTTGCTGAAAAACTTAATTATGCCGTTAAATATTAATGCCTTCATTTGACAGGAAAACACATTCAAATCCTAGCCATGTCTTACTGAATAAAAATTCATTTCCCTTTTAATTTCAGCCATTCACATTGTGTAACGACTTGCTTCCACGCTTTCAACGATAGGAAGTTAATTTTTTTAAGCAATTCTAAATATAACTAGATTCTTTCCTTTTTAAATGCTATTTCCACCATTGCTTAATTCAGAGGTTGTTATTTGTGTTTAAAAATTCAATTTTTTAACTAAAGAATTTTTTGAGAAATGCAATCGAAAATACTGACAATGGGTTTACAGGGTTTGCATTCTCACATTTTGATAAATGTACTAGGATGTTGGTAATTTGCTAGGAAGCGTAGTAACGTTTTCGATACGATAAGAAAAAAAGAGCTCAGAGATCGGAGCCAATGCTACGACTAGGAATGAAATTTGGGGAACAGTGTACATTAGCTACTACTGATGACGATATATCTGGTTTAATTAAGGATGAATATACATACGATGCGTCTACACATGTATGACAGCTATATATCTTCACGTAACGTAATAATGATATATGCAGTGAAAAGACTTGAAACGCCTATCAAGAGCAATGAGACGTTCTGATATTGATGATAAATGTGGCGAAAGTGGAACTTGTACACATTTGTGAGCAAAAAATGACGACTGCTGTCCTTCTACTGTGTGCCATATGGCACATTTTTAGAGAATTTTAAGTCAAAGCTACACCTCCTAAATTAACAGATCAGAAAAATTAACAACATTGCAAGCGCATCAAAATAAAATATACTTTTTAAATGTGCTCAATTTTTTATGACAGTATAATGAATGAAAGAATTCTTTGACACAGCACTGCTGGTCGGAAGACATGAAAGTAATGAAACAGTGGAAAAGTAAAATAAAATGCAGGCAGGAACAATCGTGTCGTATTTGGAACGTTGCAGTTTTCTTAAAATTTTCCTTCTCTTGTATCCAAAAATAATAATAATCTGTCACTGAAATGAATGCATGTATGATTTATGCCAAAATTCTCTTTCTTGGATATGAATGGTTTGATTTTGTATTCATAACAATATGAACCTATAGGATGTGCAAGACCGACTTGTGCAGGAAGAAGAGGTTCGACAGCAAGTTGCTCAGCAAAAGAAAAAGTTGGAGCAAGAGGTTTCAAGCATGAAAAAAGAACTAGAAGACTTGGAATTGCAATTGAGTAAAGCGGATGGAGAGAAGCAAACAAAGGAACATCAGATTCGAAGTCTCAACGACGAAATTGCTCACCAGGATGAGCTCATTAACAAGATGAACAAGGAGAAGAAGCACTTACAAGAAGTGAACCAGAAAACCGCAGAGGATTTACAAGTAAAAATAATGATTTTCATTTGATGATATATGATCTACAATTTTAGATTATGTATAAATATAAAAACATGAACAAAAGGAAAATACTTTCTTTCGTGCACCGCTATCTCTGGAGTATGTGCTAATGATATATATGCTATGAACGCGAAATAAATGAGACTCTCATTATTTTAGGCTGCAGAGGATAAAGTAAATCACTTAAATAAAGTCAAAGCCAAGTTGGAAGCAAGTTTGGATGAACTGGAGGACACCCTTGAGAGGGAGAAAAAATTGCGTGGTGAAGTTGAAAAGGCGAAGAGAAAGTTGGAAGGTGATCTCAAGTTAACTCAAGAAGCTGTTGCTGACTTGGAGCGAAACAAGAAAGAGCTTGAACAAACAATTCAAAGAAAAGATAAAGAAATTGCTTCCCTGTCTGCTAAATTGGAGGATGAGCAATCCCTCGTGGCTAAGCTCCAGAGACAAATCAAAGAACTTCAGGTTTGCTTCCGACATTAAAAAAATAAACAATTAAATAAAATTGTTGGAAAGATTCTCAACTTTCCCAATGCAAATGAAAGTTTAAATATGATTGATTATTTACTGATAAACAAATTAGGCAAGGATAGAAGAATTAGAAGAAGAGCTTGAAACGGAAAGGCAAGCTCGCGCAAAAGCTGAAAAACAACGCTCTGAATTGGCTCGGGAGCTTGAAGAACTTGGTGAGCGTCTCGAAGAGGCCGGTGGTGCAACTTCTGCACAAATTGAGCTTAACAAGAAGCGAGAGTCTGAACTGGCCAAACTCCGTAGAGATGTCGAGGAATCCAACATACAACATGAAGCCGCTATGGCGAATCTTCGTAAAAAGCACAATGACTCTGTTGGCGAAATGGCTGAACAAATTGATACCTTAAATAAAATGAAGGCAAAGGCAGAAAAAGAAAGATCTCAGTTATCAAGTGAGCTGAATGACATCCGAGCTGCGATGGATCACGTTACCAATGAAAAGACCAGTCTAGACAAAATGAATAAACAGCTCTCTTCGACCCTCGGAGAAATTCAGCAAAAGTACGAGGATGCTTCAAAAACTGCTGCAGAATTAGACCAAAGCAAGAAAAAGCTCGCCATTGAAAACAGCGATCTTACGAGACAGCTTGAGGATGCTGAATCCCAAGTGTCCCAACTATCAAAACTTAAAACATCACTGGCTACACAACTTGAAGATACGAAACGAATGGCGGATGAAGAATCCCGAGAACGAGCGACCCTGCTTGGGAAATTTAGAAATATCGAACACGATCTTGACAGCCTACGCGAGCAGCTAGATGAGGAAGGGCAGGGCAAGGCTGATCTTCAAAGACAACTCTCCAAGGCTAACGCTGAAGCTCAGCTTTGGAGGGTTAAATACGAAACCGAAGGAGTTGCCAAAGCTGAGGAATTGGAGGAAGCCAAGTATGAGAATATTTTCATTTGAGTTAGTGTCCAGTACCACTTGTAATGACATGATGCGATTTAAATGTATTTTTATTTTAAGGTATGTAACCTACTTTTAGTTTCATTCCAGGCTGTATAACGTTTTTATATATTCAATTGTAATATTTTATTCACTGATACTATATTGAAATACGTGTTGCCTATAGTCGGATTTGGAAGAAATTCTTAACGAAGCCAAGAATTCCGAAGAGAAAGCCAAGAAAGCTATGGTAGATGCAGCAAGATTAGCTGATGAACTGCGAGCTGAACAAGAGCATGCCCAAAGCCAGGAGAAAGCAAGGAAAGTAATGGAAGCCCAAATGAAAGAACTACAAGCCCGTCTAGAAGAAGCAGAGGCAAATGTTCTCAAGGGTGGCAAGAAAATGATTGCCAAATTGGAAGAACGTGTTCGAGGTCTAGGTAAGTGTACGATTAATTGTATATGTATACGAGGGTGCGGTGTATAAAAGCACGATGTACTTGTAAATGGTGCGGTATATATATGTAAATTCCGAAATCTATCGAAACAATTTATTCTAACAACGCAACTCATACATTCAAAACAGATAGGATTGGAATGTTAAAAAAAATTATTTGGATGTAAAACAGAGCTGGTACATATCTCACTTTAGATACGTATAGAGTAGCACTATAAAATACAATTTGATAAGAAGAAAGCACTAAATAACTAATCAGAATCATCTATTGTTGCAATGGGAGGAATCGCTTGTTGTGTCTTCCGCTTTTTGGTTGCGGGGCCGGGTTCATCATTACGAGACTCGTCATCGTCAGGTGCACCGGGGGTAGTTTGCGGAAACCATTTGGTCATTGCAGATTCCTCAAAATCACCGGGTTCTATGTCACTTTGGTAGTCAGTGTGGAGTTGGTCAATAATGTTAGGAAAAATGTCATACTTTAAAATCGCACGTAGCTGAGGAATCGTCACTTGGTAATCAGTCAAATTGCAAGCACAGGCTTTATTGGGAAACAGGAAGGCTGAGTAACGCCAATTGGTGTTGTTGGTGTCCGATGTTACAATAATCATAAACCACCATCTGGCAATTTGCGATTTAGATTTGGTAGGTAGATCTAGTTTTCTGTAAATAATCAAACTGCATATACGCATTTCCGAGATACTTCCCAAGTTTAATAATGGTTTAGATTTCATACATGAGGTTCATACCCTGACGTTCCAGCCAGTAATCGGACTTTGTAATGCAACAGCAGACCCTCCGCGAGTTCCTCCAAATAGCCCCAATGAACATGATTCAGCTGTTTGTGTTGGATTGCGATATTGGACAAACAGTTGACGATATCGTGAAACCACGTAGAAAATCTGACCAATCCTAAACCCACAACATGCCCCATTTCATAATCTAGTGGCAGGACTTTTACTTTGCCTCTGGAGTGATAGTCGCCATCCGTCAACTGGTCGTCTTTGCGTAGAAAAATATCCATGCGTGGGTTTCTAAACCGTGTATGTCTGTCGACGTCGGGTTGATTGAGCAGTAGTTTTGATAGGACGCAGTATACAAAAGAAGGTCGCTTGGCAATGGAATCATACTCGAAACAAATGTACTTGCGATACTGCAGAGGATTGGAATTTGGTTTTCCCAATAACTGAAACTGAAACAAATAACAAATTGCTCCTTACTCACATATTTCAAGGACAGTCAACATTGATCATGAATAATTTTGTTAATTTTTAATGCACATTGTTCAAATCTTACATCCGCGTCCAGGTCGTTATCCTCCGTCGTCATCACATAAGCATCCGAGTATACATTGGGATGCGTGGTCGTTAAATGCTTTTTAAAATTTGACCTTGCTGAGCTCATGCTCACACCTGCCAAAATGCTGGAGCAACAGTTACACTGTAAAAGCTTTTTCCCTGCGGTAGATGGTAGTTCTTGGTAGTACTTCGCCAGTGGGTCTAAGGGATGATGCTTGGTAGACGCCATAGCTTTAATTCATTGATATCTTTGATTTCGCAAATAAATAATTCACAATATAATCCCTCAAATAGCAAAAAACAACAACAAAATGTCTGCGCGGCTACTTGTCGGCTGGCAACACCACAGTCAAATCGTCGTTCATTTTTCTTTGTTACAACTAATACACTACCTCCAAAGTGTACCTGCCAACTTTTGCATGTCCACACCAGTCATGCCAAAGGAACTTGAGTGTACGCATCTTTAGCATAATCTCACAGAATTAACATATTCACATAACTGCCATTCATACTTTGCAGCCCTACAACCTCATGTTTTCCAAACTCACCATTTACAAGTACACATTTTATGCTCTACTTAATGATTCATCATGTTTCACCTGGTTTACTCTAGAGCATGAGTTAGATAACGAACAGCGTAGAAGTGCCGAGTCTCAAAAGAACCTTCGCAAAAGTGAACGACGCATTAAGGAGTTGGCCTTCCAAGCTGAAGAGGACCGTAAAAACCATGAAAGAATGCAAGATTTGGTCGAAAAGCTTCAACAGAAGATCAAAACTTACAAGAGGCAAATAGAAGAAGCCGTACGTTAAATCATATTATGACATAATCATTATATGAACTCTTAACAGTCTATTATTATTTAAATCTCTGACTTTTTATATTTTTGTCCATTTTCCCACCCCGTAGGAAGAAATTGCTGCCTTAAACTTAGCCAAATTCCGTAAAGCCCAGCAAGAATTAGAGGAGGCCGAGGAAAGGTCAGACCTAGCTGAACAGGCGTTGAGTAAACTCCGTGCGCGTGGAGGAGGGCGTGCCGGATCAGCTGCAAGGGCACTGAGCCCAGCGGTAAGATGAGAGCGTAAAATGAGTTTACGGAAGATAATTTCGAAATTAGACACTACCTATATACTGTATAATACATGAAAAATTTGTCAGTTTATGGTTAAATACATGTCAGCATACATAATCAGACTGTCAAAAATTTCTCTCAACCATGTATATCCTTGTACTGTTGAATATTTGTACAAAACTTTTTATACAACACGAAAAACGTGATAAGCAAATGTGCATGAATCATAATTTTTGATGCTTTCTTTCAGCCTATGCAAAAACCTGGAAAACAAAGAGCCCATGAATATTAGGTTAAATCAATTTGTATAAGTAGATTTTACGCAATATTTTTCAGTAAGTCGTTAATTCATTCAATTTCTTTCAATAGAGTCTTTCTATACTTAACATGGAATGATTTCAAAATTACGATAGATTAACCAGTTCGATTGTACGTCCTCTTGAAGTTTGTTGTCAATTATGTTTAAATTACTATGAATAATTCGGATTCCATGAAAAAGTCTACTCTGACGGCGTGTAAAACCGAATTCTGTACCTTAACGAAAAGCGGCGATTTTGACTCACCGTGAATGGTAGTGGCTCATTTGTATTACATACAAAAAGTATTTTAAAATCGTAGTAAGCATTAAAACATTTTGTTTGACTGCCTCAATTGGTGGTATCAGCATGCTGTTAATTAAGTGTGAGATACGTATATTATTAATACGAAATTATAGATTAAACGAGTAGTACAGCAGTAGTAGTACTAGCTGAGTGTCACATTACCCCAAAATTTGTACATACATGTAATATTATGTATTTTGTGCGTTTACAAGTTGGTGGTTATCATAAAATTACACATAAGAAAGGGTAACGTAAATAGCATAACATAAAGTAGATAAATAGCGTGTAGAGAGTAACATAATGGTTAGTAAGATTGTGTTTCTCTGTTCTAATTTTCCCTTGTGTCTTTCATTGTAGATGAATTCCCGACCAGCACCAAAAATTCCAACAGCATCGGACCTGATGCGGTCTTTTGACCCCTTTCATGACGATGTTTAAATAACCATTCAGAAGATCATCAGTCAAGATTGGTTCCACTGTTTCTTGCAGAAGAATCATATCAGTCAATATTACATTAAAATTCAAACTTTGAAACCAGCAAATTTTATGAATAACATGTTTATATGCTCTTGTTGATAATTATATTGCCTTATTGCTACAATTATTGTAAAATATGAGTTTTAAGTTTAAAAATTGACACTAAAAATTTGTGTTATTTTCAGCTAATTATACATGTTACTTTAAGAAAATTGATTTACTTACATTGTTTCTGATTCGAAATATCGGTTTTTGTGTTAAATTGTGCGACAGAAGATATCTTACTTATTCATCAACTATGAAATGTGTATTATTTTCCTGATTGCATTTCATCTGTGTTGTAATTATAAATCATTTCTTGTAAAATAGCATTAATTCGAAATAAAGGATTATGGTTGCAAATTTTCACGAACATTTTCGTTGATTTGTATTTCTCTGTGTCCCTAGTCCCTGCCCTACCAATTTAAATGGTTTGTTATTTATTCACACATCACTGAAATGAGTGAATTGAATGGTACGAAATTCAATAATCCTGCAAACGACAGTTTGACAATTTTTCAGCTAGCAACATGCTGCATCACTCGATGTTATTTGAATGAAATTATTTTACAAATGACATTGACGAAAGTGAGGAAATGCGATAATTTTAAAAAAAACTGATAATGACACGATTGACGAAGAGCTGTTTAATGAATATGTTCATTTTTTAATACACTGTCGAAAACTGCGCTTGGAGATTTAATATTTTTTACAAAGATTCATCAAGGCTCCAGCAAATATTTATTGAATACAATAATTTTGCAATTCATCAGAAATAAGCACTAGTGAACCATGAAGAGAAACTACGATACAATCAGCTATTCACAGACATGCACATACTATTCATGGCCTGCAAGAAACTTGGAAAGAAATCCTTGAGGTTTGGGCTCAATCGTCTCCTTAAAATAATTCATTATGTGGCTCTTTTGCTTCCAGATTTCGACTGTTTCCTTTAACTCCATTTGACCCTGCCATTCCAAACACAACATTAAAAGATTGTCGAAGCGATCAATAAAATATATAAAACAAGGAGTTAAACTATAATAACCTCCTTGCTGAGGAGCGATAAGAAAATGAAGAAATCTTTTGACATACATAAAGATAAGAAAAAAACTAATGTAATTTTGTATACCCGATATAGACCAATGTGCCAATAAGTTCATATTTCACAAATTTTTTATTGAAGTATACAAATGGTACGTGAACGTTTGAAAAAGTCCTGAGTTTTATCTCACTTTGAAAATGTCACCGGAACACCGGAAGGTCAAAGTTCAGTTCCATGAAACTTACGAAACACCACTCTTAACGGAAGACTTTTTCAAACGTTCGTTCGTACAATTTCTATAAACTGCAATGCAATTTTTTGAAGGAAATGAAGTAAATTTGAATATGCAGGCAGAATACAAAAACTACAACGTTTTTTCTCATTTTCTTATCTTTGGCATGTTCATTTGTCATTTACATTTTAAAGTTATTCTCTTTACTTCACTTCATCGCTTCGCTTACTGATTTATATTATATGGTACCCTACCTTAACGACTAGCATGTCAATCACGCGAATATCTTGGATACTTCTGTGTTTTTCAAACTCCTCTCGTAATTTTGCCCGGCATACAGGAACTGTCTTTGGGATGTCGTAGTCCAACACTGTTAAGTTTAAAAACCCACATAGTTAGCCTAAATAAAATTAATTACGTTTAATTTTGACTATTATCTATTTTGTAAACAAAACCAACAGCATACCGACATACGGCATTTGGCGATACCATGCCTTATATAAATTTAAAACTCTTCGCCGAGCCTCTAGTTTATCCAAAGATAGCAGCGGTTTGACCTGCCTGGTCGTAGACCTCACGATAGCCCCTGAGGACGCCATGGTGTCCTTCAAGTTACAAATTTCCACACGAACTTAAAATTTCTCTCCTGTATCTTCCACCGATCAACTTACGAACAAATTTTGAATTTAGATTATCATATTTTAAATAATTGTATAACAAGAAATACCGTTATATCAAACTGACCTTGCACTGGAATTTATTAAATTTTCACTAAATTTTCCGGTATTCTTTCGTGAACTGAAAAGTTGGCAATTGGAACTGCCGAACGCAGGGGCAGGACGTAACAAGGTGAAAGAAGTATCACAGCTGTTCGACGTGAGATACCAAATACCTCCTTGAGAGAATGATACATTACGAGATACATAAAATAATATTGTAATAATAATATTTCATTCATGTGTTTATAATGTTTTCGCAAATTCACATGCACTCAGCTACAGGCCGTTTGGGCTTTTACAACAACAACAAAACAACACCACGTATACAACAAAAATACGAAACCAAACTCCGTCATTTAGCCTGCTTACTAATATTTATGTTGTGATTGTGATTAGTTGGGTTGTATAAATGCCTTTTATTCGCTCGGTGTAGGCTTCCAAGAATCTCATGCTCGGGTTGCACTGATTCATCAGTCATTCAGGACATTCACCATTTTAGTCAATCAGTCTAATTATTATTACCACAATTTTATCCAGCCCAAGGCCTAGCTAGACAGACATAGGATTATATCAATTTTGGTTAAATTTGGTGTTTTTAGCACCTTTAGTCTCGAAATTTGAAACAAGGAAGGACCCAAATCAAGTATGTGTACAATGTACAGTACCATAATAAAAATACTAAAATGCAAATTAAATTAACAATAAATACTCGAATATATTTTTAACGATATTATATATCATTACTACCATTGTATGTTATCACAGGTTAATGTTGAATGTTCATATGAAATATATGTGAATCGAGAGTGTAACCCTGCCAAATGAGTTCAGTTCCCTGTCGGTTTAATGGAAGAGAGTAGAAGACTTCTAGAATCTCACCTTAACGAATTCTTCGCCACTAGCACGAGCAATGACCGCAAGAGACAGATTGAAGTGGTGTTGGAAAACTTTTCCAAGCAAAATGGATCGTGGAAGCAAGCCTTATACTTTTTATCCCATTCGTCTTCCAACCAGTTCGTGACCATGTTTTGTCTCAGCGTGATTGAGACAACAATCAAATGCAAATGGCTAATGATGAGTACATCAGAGCAGGATGAGTTAAAGTCAACGATCTATACCTTTCTTATTCAGCATTCAGTTTCCTCTAGTGGTGTCAAATGTCCGAGTTTTGTTAGGAACAAGATCATCAAGTTGCTAGTTGACGTGGGAAAATTTTCATGGCCTCACTCGTATCCCGACTTTTTCTCCAATATTTTAACGGTGAGTTGTACTGTGCTTATTACGCACTATATAGAGTTGTGGACTGCATTGAAATTATTATGTAAATGTTATTAACGTAGCGTGTAATTTCCAGATTTCTGCAAATGAAGAGACTGTTGCGATTGGCCTTATATTTATAAAAACAGTGTCAGAGGAATATCCTAACTGTAAAGATGAAGTTAGTACGGAACGAAAGACCGAGCTTAAGTCACTTTTGTTGCAGCAAATGCCACACGTGTTTGAGCTCATAAGACGTAATGATGTCAATATCACCATTGTTAGAACCGTTAAAAGGAAGCTACTATAAAAGTTTGTCCTAAGTGGATTTTTTTATTATTATAGAGATACTTTTATCTGGCCTGAAACAACGAAGTGGATCCCAAGAGTTGAACGTGCAGTCAGAAAATGCCGTAATGACTCATTTTGACGAGGTGTTGTCATTAACATTGGAAACTGTTGCAAATCTTTTCACGTGGATTCCTTTAGATGGTTACGAAGTTGTCTCACGAGAACATTACATGGCTGGAACAACAGTTCCGTTTCAGAAACAGTTTATTGAAGTTCTCTGCCAATTCGCCCATTTAGATACATGTCCACACTTTGTAAGTAATTTGGTTTTTATATTAGGTATTCAACTTTCCATGTTGGTTAAACATTGTGAAATTAAAGATATTTTCAATCATCTAGCAAACTAAAGGAAGCCAACTTGGGATACTTTCAATGGGAGTCATCAACGAGCTTTTGTACCGAAAGTTTATTCCCAAAGAGTTTGAGAGCCATACCGTTGAAGTTGCTTTATTTGCCCTAGAGATTTTGAAACGTGTATCCAATAGATCCACTATAGTTTCCCTTCCTCATCAGTAAGGGTGTAAAAAATGCATGATTATATTATCACTCATGAGTTAAACCTTATCACATAATTAAAATAATGTATTTATTACTTTACAGGTATTTGGAAAAAGTCATCGAGTTTTTGTGTCTTGTGGCAAGTCATCATTT
>JAHZNB010006454.1:0-12489 GCA_027744295.1 Callyntrura guangdongensis
AGAGTAATACAAATATATTGTAGTACAGTAATGATGCCTTTTTTAAACCATTTTTAGCAGTCGAATGTGTACTTTTGCTACATCTGGTTTGCTTTTACCGGCCTGCTTGTCATTGTGTTACCTTTATATCAAAGCATTTTTTTCATTGGAACCAACTGGTGGTAAGTTTTTTGGTAGTTTAGTTAACAATGTTTTTAATTTAGAAGAGTTAATTGTTTCATGGTGTCCTCACTCTTAATATTATTCTTGATGCAGGAATGCAGTGTCTTACAGCATCTTATCAATATCGATCATTCATGGTGTGATCAAGCTTATTGGAATGTACATAATGATGAGATTCGTTGAATGGATACGAGAAGATACAGTGATCCAAGGAAATGTAAGCAAGAAATCCCCGTCACATCATAACAATAGCGGCCCACCTAAAGATCCTACACAAACCTGGAGTCTTGGTGAAAAAAGTTATGATGACTCCAACGCCTCTTCCACAACTCCACAAAATAATGACACACTGCAGGATGAAAATGTTCTCAAAGTAGAAGAGGAGAAACGTCAATAAATATAATTTTAGAAAATGACATTTTTACTTTCTTTTATTCATTTTAGCGATACCTCCCTTTTATGTGGTGGTATGTCAGAGTTGACAAGTCAAATCTTTACGTAACTTTTTCATGAAACTATCAACTAGTCAGACAACCCGCCCAACTTTTTCTCCAGTTGTTAGTCAAGTATCATGTCTTCTGCTTCCATTAATATTTGCTCTAGGAAAACTCAATCATTCGTTAATTTTATTTATTCCTACTTTCTACATCCTATTTCTAACATAGAACTAGTCATTATTTTTCACGACGGACATTTTACTCAGAGCAGAGCAACCTTTCATGTTCTCTACTTTTGTAAGAGAGACTGTCTCCTTTCTCATCATCAAATTGATATGATATGAATTCACAAATAAAATAATATTTTTGTTAAAGGAATCCCGACTCAAAAAGAAGAAAGTACCTTTCCATCAACTACGTTTTAATAAATACATCACAGACAAAAGCAACTACGTGTACGCCTTCGTATTTTGTAGTACATCACTTTGTGTTTGCGCTGCTTTGCTTCGCTTTGCCTGTGTGCACGGGATGAAATGACTGTTCCGTTCCGTCAGTCAGACAACATAGCAAAAACCGAATGAAAGTTCGATGGGTGCAGCAGCAACAACACATCACCAGTAAAAGCAACCAACAACCAGAATCGTCTTCTAACCAGAAATAAAAGAGAAATGAAACATATAGGCAGTGCAAGTGGAGAAAGAAAAAAGAGCAGCAGACAAAAGTGAAAGCTGAAAAATGTGTATAATATTCTTCCATCGGATGGCTATGATGTATTGCTATTAAACAAGTATTTTCAGAAAGGCAGGAAAAATGCATCAAGCAAACAAGCAATGGGGAAAAACTGAACGCTAGCTTTATTTCAAAGTACAGTAATAATAATTCTTTGCTCTTCTGTTTCTCTACCATGAATTCATGCATGCCTAAAACTCTTTTTTAGATCTTATCAACATTTTTCGAAATAAATGATGGCTTGTAGTGTTTGCAGACAGGAGCATATTATATTATACTTCTCTGCTTACTTTGTTGGTGAGGTAGTTACCAGTCACTCAAATAGGTACCCGTACTAAAAGCAGATGTAGATGACTGAATGCTTGTTGATGTCAGTTACTAGTATAATATGAACTTTAGTTTTCGTAGATTCTATACACACTCTAGCAAACTTTGACGCACTGTATATTGCCTAAAAAAGCATCTCATTTTTTTGAGGCAAGCATCAACTACAAACGTTTTCATTTGTCGGAAAAGTGGCTCTCTTGCTACTCACTACTACTCCTTCTCTTTCTGTTCATTCCTTTTACTAGAGTTTAATAAATATGAGAAGTAATACCTTAAATAATCACAAGGATTCCTTTCTTCTTGATATATTACATTACTTACACACATGCATCCAAAAAAGCGATACTTTTTTATTCTTGACTAGATATTGTATCCGTTTTTCCTTTCACAATTTCGCCTTTTTTCTGGTTGTTCCTGGAACGTTACCCCATAGATCTTCCGTAGCACAAGGCCTGGAAGTTGTCGAGTAGACTCAGCAAAAAAAGATTGTGCAAGCAAGGGTTTGCTAGCAATATTTTATGAACATAAAGTATGCATAGGTAGGTACGTGGTGTAATAATAATCATTTTAGAGTAAAAAATGAGCCTTATGTATTTCATTTCCTTGCGTTTTTAAGCAGCGTCAGCCAAATTGTAGCTTTACTTCCTGTCTTGTATCATTTATTGTTGTACGTTTAAATGAAATCTGGTACGTAACTCATGTATCAAATACATCTTTCAACATTTAACAAGTTACGTTAAGTTTCCACCCCGAATGTGCTTCCATAATTCCTAAAGTTGCAGAGTTGGCTTTCTCCGGAGAAACATAGTAGTTGCGGCATAATATATAGTGTGGTGGGTGTAAGTCGTAAGGGTAAAGAGTTTCGCTGGAAGGTGGACTGGTCTAGTTTCTTCTGCACACTAAACCTACTGTTTATCGACGTCTATGAGCGCAGTAGTTGTAGTTCCATGTTTAAAAGGCAATCAGGTATACCTATTTTGGTTGTTGCTGAAACCAAAAGTTCACTTACTAGTGCCATTCAATAACTAAACTACCCGTGAAGCTTAAAACTTAATCAGGGCCAAATACAGATAAGTTATAAGGAAAGTAGCACCTGCTGAGGCCTTGTGCCTGACTATGCTTTGAGTACGGGCAGAGAATCCCAGCGGAAAGTTAAGAGACTTTTGACGAAAATAGCTATTATATATCAGCGAATATTTACCATAAAAATAGGGTGGATAATATGCTATATTCCACACATCTTATGGTAAGTAAAAAAATTAATGACCTCGCTCTTATAGTGTTCTCGTTTCGCCAATACATCCTATACATGTCATGTCATATACTCAAATAAGACACATCTTGCAAAAAAGCTGTTTATTATTTGAAATGAAAAATCTCCCCATTTTTTGTGCAAATGTCTACTACTTTACAACCCACACACAGCGATCTAAAATAACACCGTTCTTGTGTGGCAGAACTACATCGTGTGAATGCTTTTCATTTTTACAAACATTCTCTAAAAATGTCCCATTTTGCATCATACCTCATAGACACACCACTAATATTTTTCAAGTTAAAAAATGTGTTATTTTTGCATATAATAGAGAAGGCTGGCAGGAAACTGAAAAGGTATTATTTCCACAAGCAATCTTTCCTCTGCATAGCAAGGTAAGTAGAGAGTAAACAGACAACCACCACACGAGAGTCAAGTAGTGCAGTGATACGTTCTTTGCCGCTCTATCAAACTTGTAAAGCTCTCCTGTTTAAAGGCTATGACGTTAAACATGACATCTTTTTAAATATCTGTCACGTATATTTTTTTCTCCATTTGCTTTCCCGTAAAACACACTTAATATTCAAAAGAAGAAGCCGACAAGGAAAAATACCTTGGAAAAAAAGTAAAATGGGAAAAGTTTTTGCCGTGTTCGTCTTTCCTTTACAATCACTTCATCATCATCATCATCGCTAACAAAGCAAAAACTACTCGACTCACGCCATAAAAGCAAACCGTATAAAGTGACTCAGGAGACAAAGAGCAAAAAACTTAAATGTGTACGGTTTCTCCATTTGCATTAGCATATCGAACCACTTAAAGCATCCTATGCGTATGATGGCAATCATTATCATAATTTATGCATTGTATTTTATCCGTAAAATAGGAAGGAAAAAGACAAGGAAGATAAGTGTCATTTTTTGAAACATTGTTTTCCCAGAACGTTCATAAACTATTAGAGAACGAACGTCGCGTCGTAGTAGTCTTATTATAACGGTGTAACAAGGTAATGTTCCTCAAAAACACAAAAAAATTCATATATGCCACGTCATTGACAAAACGAGTGTGCGACAAGCTCACCATATAATGAAGTTAATACACATTTTGACGAAACGTGTCAGTTCTGAACATGAGTGACTTTTTTCACTGACCGTGTAATAAAATGAGCATGGTAATAAAAGACAAAAGTAAATTTGCAAGAAAAACAGCCTACATAAGAATGTATAATCAGTGATCTCGAAAATCAACTCGCAGAAAACACACACGGGAACTGGCAGCTTGTCTCTCTGAAACTCTTACTCTCTTGTGTGCACGATATCTAAATGTCTAGCTAGTGACAAAAATCTTCTCCATTTTCCATTTTCCATTTTTACGATCAAAAGACTATCGACCATGACAGGGTAAAAAGGGAATGCAAACTAGAGCGTATAATGTAATGTAAGCAGTAATAGGGTAGTACACGAAAACAAGATAATGATATGGAACTGTGTTGTGTGTGAAATGCAAAAGCAATTTCCTTTTTTTATCCCACCATGCATGTCTTTAACACGATAATAATAACAATAATAGCTACCTACAACAAACCATCCATTTTTTTCTCCTTCCAGCAAAACTACCTAACGGCAAGTACACCATGTAATACTCACAGACTTCCTATTAGTAGAGTCACTGTATAACTCTCTCGCGTCTCCTGCATTCTAAATAGATCCTACATATATTATACTCCTATCTACTATCATCATCATTGGTTATTTTGATGTTTTACTCTATTTTTTGGTGTGTGTGTACGAGTACTTCATTGCTGCTGACTGCGTTCATGTTTGCATTATCCGTCCCAAATTACTCGACATATTTTGCACATACATGTTCTCCTCGATTCTCCTGCTCTTTTCTGCCTTTCATGCATTATTATTATTAAGCTCTTTCCCTTGCTCATCTGTTCAGTCTTAACGAGACAATAATGACACAGTCAACAGAATAGTTGTTTCTGTGTGCACGTTTTTTTGTCTATAGAAAAAGACGAAAACGACGACGGGTGTCTCTCTCTCTTCTAGTAGCGTTACAACACTCCATGTTGTATTTCTCTCGTCGCCTTGGTATATGAATGCTTAGTTAGTCGAAAGGGTCGTGCCATGGTGGTTCTTCGACTACCGTATTATTATCCCCTTTTCCAGGGAACAACAGGCATGTAAGCTAGTATTTACTAGAAATAAAGTAGAGCACACAATAACAGCGAAAAAGTCTCTCACAGATGTGCTCATATAATATGTAGATTCACAATGAGCCTTTTTCCTCTTCCTTCATCCCACATTCACGCTGTCATCATCTTCCTCGTGGATAAAGTTTTGCTTACAAAAAATGCAATGCGATTTTTTTTCTTTGTGCATACACATCGTATTACCAGCCGTTATTATCGTGCTTATGACGTGTTATTAGACGCTTTAATGCCGGAGCAAAGTAAATACAAATATTATGTGTTCTGTGTGTGCACGTTTTGCTTTTATTAGTGGGTTTAGATAGATGCTGTTAAATGGGCCCGTATTTGCTGTTAATATCAGGCTGTACACGGTTTAGTGCACGCAGTTTCACTAGTTTCGAACTGTCTTTTTTTGCATTTTTTGATATTTTGCTGCTGTTTCTGCTGCTATACTACTACTCGTGATGATGATAGTGGGATGTAGTGCGACTCTCTGGAGACATTTTTTCGACGAGATATGAAGAAATGATGATCAAAATACAAAAGGGTAAAGAATATATGTTTACCATAAAGAGACAATAACATCGCAGCCTATAAAAACGCACAATACACAAGAGAACGATTTTCATAAATATCATCCTCCTTCTTCAATTCATCTCTTCACTGGTATTTTACTTCCTTTCTTTTTTTCTTTCAAGTCCAAAGAGACTACGAAACTTGAGAGATTTTTTTTCGTCGTCGTCTCTCTTGTTTCTCTCAAACCTATTGTGAGTGCGTTATATATCTGGAGGTATTTATGCATGTGTATACGCTCAGTATCTTTGTGGGTTAAGAGACATGCGGTACGTCGTCACCACAAAACATTTTCTTTGTGTCCCACTTTATGTCCAGATAGAGAAACACACGACAACGAGGGAATATTCTTTTAAAAAGAAAAGTGGAGGCGGAGAAGAGGCGATTATTGAAAAGTACCAAAGACCACCAGAAGAATATGATACTGCTGCAGTGTACATTGCAGGGTGATTACGACAGCAGCAACAGAGAGTTATTTACTGGGTGAGTACTGAAGGAGAATCGAAAGAAATTGAAAATTACTCAAGCAAACTAAACAAGAGGAGTTCCACTTCCACTACAGGAAAATGGAAAGGGTCCTGGTCCTGGTGTCCCTCTTTAAGGAAAATATACCTATACAATTTAAGATGGAGATAGGGACGGGTTCCTAGTGTTTTCAGGAAAAAATTGGTATAACAGGAGACATGCGAGGATAATTGTGATGCAATGCAGCAAAAAAATAATACCCCGGCGATACTGACTATGTCCATTGTACCAACAATGTCCATGTGTGTACACAGAGCACAGAGCACACGAAACCATATAATATGAATTTCTTTATGCATACTTTTTTCCATTGTAATACAATGAGTCAGTCCCAAGTTCAAAAAATCCAAAGCCCTTTTTCTTCGGAATGGTAATCAGGGTCATTGGTTGAGCCCAACAAGAAAAAAAGGTATATGGCAGGAAACGCTGTCGTTTTGTCCACAAAAGCTAACAACAAGGAACCAAGATGCTATTCATGGGATGGAAACAGAGAATTGGAGTCAAATTAGATCTTTTTCTTCTCAACAGCCAAAAAGGAGGTTTGCTCTCTGCTTCTAAATTGAAAAAGGACGAGAAAGAAAAATCTGAAAAGGAAAATTTTGGGACGAGGATGTTGGTTGATACGATTTTTTTTGGTGTGCGAGGTTGGGTAATTGTAGATGAATTTTGTGCTGGGCTATTGAGCAATTTAAAGCATGATCACCGCACCACCACCACCACCACCACATGTGCGTTGGTTATTTTCCTTCTTTCACACTGCGCGTTTTTGCCTACTTTCATGTACATTTCTGGCACAGGCATTTTTCTGGCTAGTCTAAAATTTTGATGCTTAATCAACTTCAACACTACAATGCACAAATCTATGATGTAGCTAAAGAAAAATATTCTGAAAGTGTACTGGACAACGGGGTGGGGGATCAGGAATGACGATACAAAATGGAAACCCTGCTACAGTTTGTATCTGTATTTGTGCTGCAAAGTATTGACCTTCAGTAGCAGCAGCTGCAGAATGAGTACACACAAACTACAATTAACTGACCAGGCCTAAATACGAAATTTTGTTTTGTTACTTGAGTCAAGCTGGCAAATTTAAAGTCTGGCACTGGGATGTATTTTTGAACGCATTTCATCCTTTTTCGTTGCAGGGTCGGATTTTACTCTTGGATACCGCAAGCCATCAAGTATGGGAATATTACAATTAACTTTTACTATTTCTCCAACAGACCACAACCCGACACGGAAGTTCAAAGCCCCTTGAACAGCACACTTGAATTTTGTAAGGAAAGGCTTGTCTGGGGTCACTAGCATTCCCTTTGCCCTTTCTTCTTCTAAAGCTGACAGAAACCGATCTTTAGTGAGTAGACAAGGTACTTAGCAAGTCAGAGTGTGAGAGCAACTTGATCTTCATCATCTTCATCAGCCACGTATGTATGTATCATTGTAGAAGTTATCCAGAAAACGAGCATGAATACAGATGAGCAGATAAACATTTCTGTACAAAGTGTAAATTTTAATGTGGATCTGGTGAAGTAAACAAGTTCACACTAAAAAATCCATATGTATCCTTGTAGAAGTTATCCAGAAAACGAGCATGAATACAGATGAGCAGATAAACATTTCTGTACAAAGTGTAAATTTTAATGTGGATCTGGTGAAGTAAACAAGTTCACACTAAAAAATCCCACCGCTGTGACGCTTCTAGCTGGGTGTAAAAGATGGGTCCGGTCCACTGTAGCATACGTAAATTGTACGCATTTATGTATCCAGTTCCAGCGGGAATCTTTATCGTCAGCAGCAGGACTATCATGAGAAGATCTCTGACACTGCTGAGATGTAGAAGAGCAAAGGCTCTTCAGGAATCAGCGAAACGAAGTTAAGAACGACAACGACGACGATATGTGAGCGAGAGCGTGAAAGAGTTAACCGTAAAATCTATTTACGTTTACATGAGCACGTTATCTATGGAAGTACGTGAGTGTATATGTTGCTCAACGGCCCTTTATCGATGTTAACATATAAAACATTTGTAACGGTATACCATTTTAACAAGAGGTCTAGCAAACGATGAATAATAACAAGATAGCAGACAGCAGCAGGTTTTTAGAAAATGAGAGTTTTTAAAATGCCTGATTCCCTCTCGGAACATCTCAACTTATTGTCAGCAGCAGAGAGAGAGAGAGAAGGAGTGGAGACTGGGATGGGGAAAAAGTGAGTCAATAATAGCTGTAATGCCGTAACTACTATGTATGTAGGTCAGGCCACTTTTTTAATCTCCACGTCTCCATTTTTTACACTATGTAATCAACAAAGTGAGACGGAACAAGACTTTAGCCATGACCTACGTATGTAAATTCACACTTTGAGCGTGATGTAACCCATCGTAGAAACGTAAGGGAAGAAACACACACACACAGAGAGAGTAATGTATTTAAATGTAGAGATGGGGAAAAGGATAAAATTCAAATGCTCTCTCTTAGACACACACAAGGAATTGTATAATTTTTTATCTTCACTCTTTCTGTGTCTGCTAAGCGTGATCTTTGAAAAGTTATGGTAGGGCAGACTCCATAATAAAATCTATTTAGAATTTCATTGGGAGTACCTTTTTATCAGAAAATATTTTTCACGTGAAAATAAATTTCCACTTTTAGCTACGATTTCCCAGTGGACAGAAACGTATATACCGAGTACTGCTAATGCCAACCGAGATACACAGGCAAAGGTGATTTTTGTACAGTACGCATTTTTTCAAGGTAAAGGGAAACAATATTTCTTTAAAACTCCCGTCCCAACTCAAACAAAAATACGCCTTTTAAGTATGTATGTATTGATACTTTTATGTTAAAACGAGTAAAGATGGTTTCTTCTTTACAAAAGTTTTTTTTTCTTTAATTTTGTTTTCAACAAATACACATACTTTACAAAAAGGGAGAGAGCATACCGATTCCTATGAATCGGTATCGGTGTATATACTGAAGAGTTGCTGAAGAGGATATATGTCCATGTGTGATGTGTATACAATATTTTATTTACTGTTCTTCAAACCACTTAGGAAAGTTTTAACTTGTACATTACATACCGAATAGGTTCTCAGGTAAATTGTATGGTACAAAACATTTAAAGTTGTAATGGGCGGAGTGAAGTGGTAGTCAAAATCATGTAAAACAAGTAGTTTTACAATCCGATTTTTAAAACCTCTCCCCATACTTTAGGTTAGTGCAGATCTTTTGCATACAAGCTGTCTACAAGACGGTATTTTATCAGTTTACACAAGTTGCAAGTTCACAAACAAACATTTGCACCGATAGCAATATTTTCCAGCAAATTTGTATAAGTAGAAAGTTGCAACAGTTAGGTTTAGTTGAAACTGAAACTTTTTCTCCTAAAAATGTAAAGTCATTCGGAAAAGTGTTTGCTACGGACTTTTGTTCATCTGATGTTATCAATGATGTAAGTGTAACAGGCCCAGCTCTAGATAATACTACACTTTATCGCCAAGAAAAAAAGTTACCCCGGAAAAGGGCAGCTATGGGTTAATAAGTGCAGAGGGACTGCCAAAAGTTTTAAATTGAAATGTCAAAGGATGCAATTGTCAGCATCATTGGCAAAAGGTAGAAGATAAGCGTAAAGGCACACAAGCGTACTTTTGTACTTACAAAGTAGGTATTTTGTAACTCGATTGGATTACCTATTGTACTGATGTTTCCTTAAACTTGACAAGATCTTATAGATAGAAATAAAGTTTCAGGTTACCTCTCTCTGTTATTATCAGTCAAAGGTATATGCATACATACATACGTGTACACCTTGCTTGTTACTGCGAATTAGGTAGCCACCAACTTATTACATTTAAATGTGAATGGGTCATAAACACATAAATTTTTTCGTGTTAGACACCCTTGAAGTTGGAAAAAAGTCCGGAACATTGTAATCGTAGTAGTAGTACAAAGTGTTGTACTTTTGGGAGTTTTGTAATAATGTGGATATACATGTGCAACTTCCACTGCATTGATATACTATGACCATGTGCTGCGAAGTTTTTTATATAGTTGTCTGTTAAAACTTTCAGAAAGCTGGGAAAGAAACAACGTTCTACTTTCCTTTATTTTTATTCCCTTCTTCTATCTCAACATTTATCTTCTTTTGAAACCGTAAAGTTTCTCAACTTTTCAGCCACACGACGCTTTGTGCTGGCGTAATTTATATTCTGATACGCCACAAGGTAAATCCCTCTGTGCATGGAGTCGACCGGTATAAAACGTCATTTTTAGTAGATATCAAAAAATTATGCAAGTTTTTTTGGTTCTTTGGAGAGACACACGACATATACTACTGGACCCTTCAAAATTGCCAAAAATATCAAGGCTTGTGTCCATAATTAAAGAAGGAACGTCATTTCCTGTACATTCCTTCATCTCTCTGATATGAAAATTTCTAGATAACAGTTAATTCGCCCGTGGGTATTCAACATGCATCATGCATGTAATAAAAGCATATGCATGGAAAACAATTTTAAAACATCCCAGTAAAAAATGTTGCAATTCTGAGCATTCAAAAGATTTCTGTTGCCCACGCTTTGTCTTTTNATATGCATGGAAAACAATTTTAAAACATCCCAGTAAAAAATGTTGCAATTCTGAGCATTCAAAAGATTTCTGTTGCCCACGCTTTGTCTTTTCTTTCATGTGGTGACCCTTTTGAGGTTACTACGTACATTTCTCCAAAGACTACGACCGCGCCGCGGCATCCCTTGGCTGACAGGTCCACGAACAACAAATTGGTACCGCTTTAGTATTTGTATCCCAAGTTCCTTGTTTGCGATACGCTGAGCGACAGCTTTATTGCGGCTACCAGTTCTCTCCTGTATTCGTCTCTTTTTTATATTGCTTGACCTGTTGTGATGATCGTGGTGGTAAACCGGGGTTTCTTTTTAGGCTGCGAAATACCCCACGCCATCGTATTTCCCAGAGAAGAGCAAAAATCAGGGAAAAGCATCAAAACGTCATATTTTTCTTTTGACTCGACTTACTTGGCATATTCTCTCCTCCTCTTTCCTTCACTCGTTTTCATCATCTTATACATGCCTCTACTCAAAATGGATATATACACATACAGTAACATATCAACATCCAAAAAAGGATGCTAAAATATGTGTAAAGGTAATGTATAACTTTACAAGAAAACTTGTGATTTGTGAAGCAAAAAAAGCTCTTTCCTATTCGCGTCCGTCCTCTACGCAATTTAGACTGTTTCCCGTCCTTCTTCCATATATATTTTTTTACGGTTGGCCGTCATCAAAGCAAAAAAGTGGGAGGGGGGGAGAACGACCAAAACCGGAGAACGCGAGAAGGCACAAACGAGAGAAAAAACAAATATATTTTTTTATGTATCGAGTAAGAAAAAAACAATATTTTACACTTGAGATACTCACTCAACACATGAGAAAACATTGGAAAATGAATGGAGCAATGCAAAGGAAAAATGGGAAAAGTCAAGCAAGAAGTAAAGAAGTAGAGTTCCTAGTAGTTGTTGTAGTGGTGGTGGCAGCAACAGTTTTTTTGTTTCTTCATTTCACTCTTCAGTTCCGAAGTAATATGGGATGTGATACGTGTTTGTGTGTGCGTGCATGCATTGCAATATTATTATTACTATTATTGCATTCGCATTCCATTCACTCGAGCAAATCTAATGATATTTTTCTTTTGAATTTTTTCTCTCATGATAATCTAAATTTATGCGAGTTTCCTTGCTACCACTACTACACAGCCATTTATAATACCATTTGGTGAAAACCCGAGCCAAACAGAACGTGCAGTCATCATATATGGATGAGCATGATTATAAAATGTCCTATACAACAGGGATTTCTTTTTTTTAGAAGAAACCCATTTGGTTGGAAGAAAATCTTAGTTTAAAAAACTGCTACGTCGTTATGCATTCTTAATGGTGTATCGGATAACGGCAATATTTAACCACGATGCTTTAAAAACAATGTTTGGTGATGACGACTAAGGAAATTCTTTTTAAAAGTCTGAAAGTTAGCAAACAAAGTTTTTTTCTTGTTGCCACCACCTTCATCTGCCATGCCACACACAAACAAGGATTTGTATTAATAATATATTGTAATAAGTTGCTGGAAGTTGTTGATAGCCTGAAAAACAAAGTTGATTTTTTTCTATAAAAAAGTATGCATTCATACCACCCTGCTTCGACATCCTTTTATAACAATATTGTTCCGTTGGTGTATGTGAGAGAGTCTGTGAGTGCGTCTATCATTTTGGTTG
>JAHZNB010006455.1:0-20680 GCA_027744295.1 Callyntrura guangdongensis
GGAAAAGGAAAGAGAGGGAAGCGATGGAAGAGGAAAGGCTTTTGAGGAAAATTGAGACGGATCGAGAAAAACTAAAACGGGAATATTTTGAGGAAGTTCGACAAAGAGAGTTGATGGTAAATGAAAAACGGTTCATTGCTAAATGCCTAGGATTGCAATACGTTTGGGATGAGGATGATGATGATACCAATTGTTTTTCCTAACAGCAAGAAGAGGCATATCGAAAGCAGCAGACTATTGCCCGTAAGCTGGAGGAAATTCAAGAGGCGGAAGAAAGAAAGCGAGAGACAGAGCTCAGGAAAAGGCAGGAAGCTGCAGCAAAGAGGATTGCTGAATTGGAAGAAGCGATGGAAAGGAAACGCTTGGAAGAAACGGAAAAGCGAAGGCAAATCGCTTTAGAAAGATTGTGCTACTGGGATCCCTCTCATAGAGGGGATTTCTTTCGAAGAAGCTGGAATAGTCGGGAATACGTTAACAGTGCTTTGGGTGTAGAGACAGGGACAGTAGCGCGAAAGAGTGAAAGTTTCTATGCTGGTAGTTTGGATGAAATGTACTACAGCGCCCCACTAGCAGTACTGGCAGACGTTTATCGACGATTGGTTTATGAGAAAACCAGAATTAAAGAGGTCATCAAAGAAAGGATTAGTGAGGGCGAGAGTTAGCTGTCGTTTAAAATTGAAACAGTGTGTGGATCGAAAAATGTTTGGTTGGACGTATTTATAATTTTAAAACAAAATTCATCTTCATTTTTTATTTTAAAAAACTAATGTATCGTTTGACACAATGAGTGAAAAATATTAGTTTGTCTCGTAAATCTGTATGAATAAAAACAAAATTTATGTCATCTTCCACAACTTAACATCGCAACTGCGGTCCCGACTAGCCTTGGATTTAATAAACATTTCTTCCTCATCAGAATCACTGGCAATTTCATAAAAGTGGCGTTGGCCTGATGTTGTCGCCAATACCGGAGCGTATGGGTTCCAACTAGGAAAGTCAATTTTTCTATGTTACCACTTTTCCATCGTATTATTAGGTTTAAATGCTCTATTTTTTCATTTCCACTTACCTAACGCCATTAACGCAATCACTGTTAGCTTTAAAAATGCAGCAGGGTTCGGTTCCCTCAATTTTGTCATCCCAAATTTTCACCACCCCATCAGTTCCTCCAGTCACGAGATAACGATCGTCAAGTGTCACATCGAAATAAATGCGTTGATGTGTGGAAACCACTCGATCGAACATTTTATATGGTTCACCCATATTACGCATATCCCAACAAATCAGTCTATTGTCATTTCTACCTCCACTAAACAATTTCATTCCATCACTACTAAATTTCATGTGCGTTATCCCACCGGTGTGACCCTGAAGTAAGCAAATCACTGAGCCGTCTTCGTAATAAAGTCCTATGGTTTTATCAAAGCTTCCAACTGCATAAAATGACTTCATAGTAGGATTAACACAAATGTTCGCAATAATTCCGTGCTGGCTCAATTCTGTCTCTGGTTGCTTTAAAACTCTCTCAGTGCATACCTTTCCCGGTCTCGTAATGTTAAATAAACGAATACATTTATCGTATCCACTGTAAATTGTTTCACCAGTCGGGTCAAAGGCGATACTGTATGCTGACACAAGTTGTTCCAAACTACACAAACATTATCAATATCAAAAAAAATTGTAAATATCAAGAGTTTGTTCACTTTATTACAACTTACTGATTAAACGGTTGGTATGATGCTCTTAATTTTCCTGTGAAGGCGTCCCATAAATGAATGGGTGCTTCTGATGACGTACTTAGAAAACTGTACAGAGTAAAAAAATATCTTATTTCATAAATAATTATAGTGAAAGACATAATTAACTAATGTACACACATATGGACGTTACACAATATGCTATTACCAGGAAGTGACAGGATCCATCGATGACATTCCAGGATACCAACAATAATCATAAATCAGTCCGCCCTCCTTAACTTTTAACGCCGAACTCCATTGCTCCAAATTTTCTGACAGATCTTCACATTTCCAGTCTTGAATCGAAGAACAGCAAGACGGATAATTAAATAAACGTAAATTATCGTCATCTGAAGAGGAAAGAAGGCAACTTCCATCTGGAGCCCTTGAAGTAAAAAATGTTTTTCAGCTTTACACTATGTTTATAATAGAAATACACAGCCAACTTACTTAAAACTATTACCATTTGCAACCTTTCATGAATTTTGCAAGCTTTTTGTCTTTCGCAGTGTGAAATTCTTCACTGCCTGTTCTAATAAGACATTTGGGAGAGGATTTAGAAATAATCTCGTAATTCCAATAATAATAGCTCGAGCCAGTAGTAGTTTCTTCCTCTGTGGGTAATGGATTTGCAGTCTCGGTCTCGTCACTGCCACCTTCTGTAAGCTGTAGAGACGGGCTTTGTGTCTCAGCATCAGCAGCTGCTCCCTCCAAACGCAAATCTTCATCTGCCATTCATAAGTTTAATTAGACACGCATAGTAAACCTAGAAAGTTGGTTCATACTTACAAACAAATCAATTTTATGTTGTAAGTTGACAAATATAATACACACTTTTCTGTTCAACAGGACCTTCCTCGTTTCTTTCGTCTGTCACAGGACTCGCGGTACTCGGGGAAGGGGAAATAGTATTTACTTCCACGTTCACATTTAAATCTGGTTTGGAAGTATTTTCCGGAACTGATGTGTCCATTTCTTCCTTCGTTACTTCCATTCCCATCTCAGCAGTAGAATTTTCTTGTGGCTCAATTTCTTCATTTAAATCTGATATGGCAGTATTTTCCGAAACTGACGTGTCCATTTCTTCCTTCGTTACTCCCATTCCCATCTCAGCAGTAGATTTTTCTTGTGGCTCAACTTCTTCATTTAAATCTGATACGGAAATATTTTCTGGAACCGATGTGTCCATTTCTTCCTTAGCTACTCCCATTTCCAGCGCAGTACATGATATTTCTTGTGGATTAATTTCTTCAATATCCTGGGATTTACCATTAGAACAATCAGACTGTGGTGATAAATGGCACAGACCAGACTGGTCCACTGAATAATCAGAAACAGCGGTCAACATGGGATCAGTTTACGATTACAGTTGTTTGTTACAGTACTTGCAAATTGACTCTGGTCATTTATCAAACTTACCTGTGCCTTGATCAACCGACTCCATTTCCATTTGGAAACACTCGAGATCAATTGATTTCAAACAGCCACAAGCCGCCGCCACCAGCTGCACCTTGAGACACTTGACTGTTGAACACCACTCACTGGACTTTACTTTTCTGTATTACATAACGACACCAAACTTCGGGCTGATACAAAGTGTTTACCACTACATGCTTTCACGTTCATATGCAAAAACTTTAAATAATGTGTTTTTAGACAAACTAATCTCCACTAAATGCAGCTTTTACCAAAGCATCGTGAGCCATGAAGAAATATTTTATTGTAAGAAACAAAATATTTTTCTCCGTGCTTCCCGCACGTGAGAAATGAAAAATGTAAACAGAGAGAAAATGGGAAAACAAGAAACAGCGAAGATAAGAAGACTATCCTATCCATGGATGCATCCATCAACTCGTTTCGTCTTTAGCTAGCTTAGCTAGTCAGTCCAGTCTATTCTTCTTGTCTCAACGAAAGCTATGTTAGCGATGCGATGAAAGCAATGTTATTTGTGTTTTTAGTGATATTTTTCTCGTGATACACAACGGGAGAACAGAGAGAGTTTGAACATTTGAAGTACGTACGTAATTTTTAATAGAACAGACAAATAGCATTAAATATGAAGTTACAAGTAGTACAACTGACGCTGACAATTTTTTCTTTGATTCAAATATGTTTGTTGTAATTAAGCTCGCAGTAGGAACTTCTGTAGTTGGCCTCTAATTGTGGTAGGCTCTTCCGCGTTCTTTTTGGGACTTTAACAATTACCGCTATCGCTTCCTTTATTCATTTCCTTCTGTACACGAAGGATCTTCTTATAAGCATGAGTTAGAACCATGTTGGCTTCATTCTCTGATAGAGTTACCCTGCATTCCTCGGAAGGCACTAAAGTGTCTGCTTCTGCCTTCAAATCACGCCGGAATTCCTCCACAATGTTGCGATACTGTTCAGCAACTCTGGACTCCTTCAGAAGAACGTCCATCATGGTCTTTCTGGAACACATTTCCTTCTCACCGCACACCAGCGTGTCCTCTGCCGTAACCAACAGCGGGTTGCAAGAAGTATACTTGCAAGCTTTCCCATTCTCGATAACTTCCCGGAGGCGACGAAGCAGTTCCCAGGCGCACTGTCCCTTTTCCATGGCGGTCTTGGCAAGTTCACATCTTTTTAATAGGACATCGTACACATCACACCAGACATCTTCGAATCGAGGAGAATCCAAATTTTCTTCCTCCACGGCACAGTAGACCTTGTTGGTGAACAATTTGATCATCTCAATAGCATCGCAGTATGCTTTCAACGCCGCCTCTGTAAATTCAACAGCTTTCCCTTTCGTGTCCCTTAAAGCCTTTTCCAGTTCCGCGTTCGCTTTTTGAATCATTTCCTCCTCTTTGTCCGTTTTTCGAAGACATTCACTTGTGTCGCACTTTCGCTCTACGCATTCCTCATCGGACGCACAATATGCGGTTGTGAACAAGGTTTTAGAGGAGGCGTTTTCCTCGGAACTTTTGTACAGTAACGTGGCCCCTCCAATTCCTAACAGTCCTGCAGCAAGAGCTGACCAATAACTTGATTTTCTAGGCATTTCAGAACCACCATTTTTTGAATATTTTGAAACGCTGGAACCAGTGGTCTTAAGAAAAAAAGTGGAAATTATAAGAAGCATCTGCAAAATGTCTATATGATTGATATGACAAGATAAATTTCCAATCGTGAATATACAATTGTAAACGTTTGTGCCGTATTAGTTCCACTGGAATATTTGCATAAAGAACTGCGCGCAGCCCAGGGAGAACAATAATGGGCTCGTCCAGTAATCCGTGAGGATCCCAATAATGCCCTGGTGGCGAATGTTCGTAATGCATTTGTAGACATTTTACCTGTGAAATTTTCCTGCTTTGTGATTTCTACAAGGAAATGACAAAGTAATAGACTGTAAGAATGGAGTCACGAAAATGTATTAAATATTCATGTTTTTAATAAGAGAGCTCGGTGTATACAAGTGACGAGGAGGTAACGAAGTTTTGCAACAATTTTTCGGCTGTTGTGAATTTTGGGGCATTGTGATTTATTATAAGCTCTTCATTACATTATGTGCAAATGTCCCGTCGTTTAATTTCCTCGCCAACGAATCTTGCAAATGGCAAATGAGAAACATGAGAAGAAATACATCCTGAGTTAGCTACGTAAATTAATCCACACGACCACTCCGCTCAGTGAGCAAATTCTTCAGTTCTATTCTAAGGGGAACTTACACACGGGAACGCTTTCAGACGTTATTTTATTTTATTTTGAGGTTCCAATAAAACATCGACTCGACTGGCTATTTTTCTAGCGTTTGAATTGTACATCTTAAACACAAGAGGTAAGCACACTCCATAATGTTTTTATACAAAGGGGGGTATAGCGTCTTAAACAGACTGGGGCCACCTCCACGAGGACTTCAGAATAAAAATACGTCTGAAAATGTTCCCGTGTTAGAGTGACCATGGGTGTAGTTGATTTAAATTCTCTTATAGCCGTAACGGTTTTTCTACATCAAGTCATAATAAACTCTACCCCACGACTGCCTTGCCAGACATTTATGATTTATCAAAAGCAGAATTTCGTTACACCCAACGATCCAACAACACATTATACCATATAAATTCCGGTGTGTAATGTACCTCGGAACATTAAGACCTGAATTAGGCGAGAGGATCGTACTGCATTATTGAATTACCGTTTCATCTAAAATACTAGGTACAAACTCCTGTTGTTTCTTTTCTTACAAATAAACATAAATAAATGATATTTATGAAGGTGGTTCTCCATGTGGCACGTAGACCAACCTTGCAAGTTGCAGACATTTGTGAAAGGCCTAAAAGGGGTATAAAAAAGTTCTGCAAAGAAATTTCTTTCTCTTGAAACACAAGTGTCATGCCTGACTGAACTTTATAAGCGACCACGCTTTAATAGAATCGGTTCCCAGAACCGGACGTGGAAAACGACCCAGGATATAATGTACCCAAACCCACGTAATATAACATTTTGCCTTTCTGCCACAGCAGACTGCGATCTGTGGCAGATTATAAAGCACACGACATACAAGAGTCTGTGCGTGTGTGTGGGTTTCTCTCATTTCTGCATAATGTGTTTCTGTATATATATATGTGTGTGTACAGTTAGATCAGATATTGTTTCTTGGTGGAAGGGGAGACTCATTCCATATTCAATAGTGCAATATCCGATTTTAGCTTGGCAGCAAGCAGAGAGGCAGCAACAATTCTGATAGATAAACTGCTGTATACTTTAAGTATAACAATGTAGCTGAAACTGCAAGATGATTTTTTGTCTTGAACCCCATTCAGCTAGGTTGGTAATTTTAAACACCCACAAGTCCATACGACCACATCTCCATACCCACAACACCATCTTTGGTTTAAGCGTTCATAAATTAAAAGTAAGTATTAATAAAAGTGCTCCCGGACGGACAGACGAACACCACTAAATCACCAATAGGTACATATTATTCTTTACACTTATCGACACACACACACACAAACAAAACCTCTCTTCATGGCATATAGACCAACACCAGACGAGATGCTGTATTGTGTGTATACCCATTAATATGTATGAAGAAAAAAAGTGAAAGCTGCCTATGTACACTCTCTTGCACTACTCATTCTATTGATGTGGATTCTGTGAATACGGTGGTTTAATGAACTTATGTAGTATTTACTAGCCTGAAGACAAGGCCCTCATTCATGTTAGAGAGCACGTTAAAATAAATCTATTTTCACGATGTAGTACAAAGAAAATTTTCGCTGTCTGTTTACGTATATTAGCACATACTATAAAAAATACGACGACGAAGGGATTTACTGTTAAGTATATTATGCTCATCTGTAGAAAAAAATAGTAGAAGTACTATTAAACCTAAAGCATTGCTGGCATCATTGTTGGTGTTGGGATAATTTTTTTTTATATAGAACTGTTGTTGTTACTGTTATACTGCATTGGCCTGACTATGTGTGCAAACAATAAACCACCTCCATCATTATCATCGTCATTTGCTCGTTTGTTAGACAGGTGAGAGAGAGAGATGACAAGGATTGAATGAGATTTGCAGTGGTTTAGTAACATCTTTGTTATGGAACACAAAAGGTGGGATCAAATCGCCATTTACTCGTCTAACGGAATATTTTCCAACTATTTTTCTTATTTTTAATTGAAATCGTTTTGGCACAACAATAATGTTATAAGCTTTCCTTTAAAAAGTGTGCGCAGTGCGGGCGATATTTTTTTTACTGTGTAGTAGTTCCTCCACAGGTGGTACTACTGGAATTAGTGAATACAGCACTGCGAGCAAAGGGACAAATCGTCAAAAAGGTAAATTCATTCTTAATTTTTTTCTAAAAAAATGAATGTAAAGTTATACTAGAACTGTCTATAGGTTTAAATACTAACTTGTCTTTACTAACGTATTTACCTCGGTAGTACTTTTACTTGTGTGTACATATTACGGTGGTGTGAATTAAATCAATACCTGAACCTACCCTTATCTTTAAGGAGATAACATGGAAATGGAAATATTGCTTAAACATAGCCTGTTTCCTGATTTTGCGTTGTTAAAGCTTGAAACAGTAGTAGTAGTAGAGGTAGAGGTTATCTTCTTGTCGAGGTTTTAATTGTGTTGCAATACGCTTACGAGAAGGGATTAAAGTATATAAACCTATGAATAAACGTATCCAGAGAGAGAGAGAAGAGCTAGGTTTGTCTATTACAGTTTTATGATACAGCTGCAACACAGATGTTTTGTACATTTCACATTTTACGATTGCCTGGNACAGTTTTATGATACAGCTGCAACACAGATGTTTTGTACATTTCACATTTTACGATTGCCTGGCTGGATTATTTGGGAATTTGTTTAAAATGCTATTATATCTAAATAGAGATAGATGCATATTCCATAGTCCTTTCCACATAAACATTTTACCCAACATTCATTCGCTGGGATCTCTTTAGGCAGTAGCTGGTAAATTGTTGTTTCCGTTATAATGGGAATGAACGCTCTGCTGTGATTGCTTAATATACTATGCATATGCAGTAGTATTAAGTAATTAGTTTGGCAGTGCGAATATATGTGTATTATGCACTACATCGATTTGGCGAAACTCTTTGCATTAAAAACATTTAGAATTTATTCAATTGGTCACAATAATTTTTCCTACATATACAGTCATTAGTTGAGTTTGAGTTGATAGAGTAAGTACACACGTGTATTTAATTATGCATAGGTACCTATGTCATGAGGAAGAGGAGTTTATATGTAGGCATTATGATTTTATTGCGAAATGTCTGTCGGTCGGAGCGGATATGGGTTGACGGGTTTATGGTTGAGATGAGTTAGTGGGGTAATTAATGGCCAATGCCATTCTGATTTCATTTTATTTTATTTCATGCCAATTTTAAAATTATTAGGATGTCATGATGTGCGTTTACAACTTGCCTTGATTGTTATTACAATTACAACTCAAGTTGCATTTCAGTTTATGCACACATTAATGTATTGGCTTTATATTTCCGATAATATGATTATGATTAAATAACAAGTTAGCCGGAGTTTTCAGTTTAATTATTAATTTACCTAACCTTTAAATTATTTTCAACTAAAGTAACCCTAATAGACGGCGGAACTTAAAACTTGTTTAAATTCTGGGAACTTTATTTAACGCGAAAAAAATTAGCCGGAGTTTTCAGTTTAATTATTAATTTACCTAACCTTTAAATTATTTTCAACTAAAGTAACCCTAATAGACGGCGGAACTTAAAACTTGTTTAAATTCTGGGAACTTTATTTAAAGCGAAAATTCTCCAGCTATTATTGTCACTTAACATTTCAGCCAGAATGCAATGCGAACTATTTTTTAGTTGTTTTTTTAACTCAAACGGAAAACTGACAGTTAACATGTTTTGTGGAATACACACACACACACACACACACACACACACACACACACGTGAATATTGGGAAAAAAATCTGAGACACAAAGCAGCCTTGAATTTAACGAAGCTTTAAAATTACCTTGAGAAAGCATTTATAATAGGATGCTAAACAGATGTATGTGGTTACTGCGGTGTTGGCGTATTAACGTCATAGAGGCTGTTCCATGTCAAAATGTTTTAATATATCATTATTATCATCCGTTAGTATTACTTTAATATTTCTAGTATATAAGCGAAATAGTATAATTGGTCATTCCACTTTCCAAACGTGTGGAAGATACAATTATTGGGTTTGGGAGTGAGTACTACTGAGTATATGGGCTGTGGTAGCAAAACAAAATTATAATGAAAGTATTGCGAACATGCAAGTTACCACAAGTCTGATGATAGATAATGGCTAGCAAGTTTTAATTATTTTATGGACAGGTGAATATCGCAAATACATAATAAATATCAGTTTGCTCGGGATTCGCTCTCTTATATCGTATCGTTTATTAGTATATTCGTATTTTCTAATTTCTAACGTAAGTATTTTCAATTCGTATACTTTTAGTGTAAACGAACTCCAACTACGAACTCCCAACAAATCAATTTAGCAAGTCAACTAAGGTATTGATTTTGAAGTAAACATTGGTTGTAGGTATTTCTGAATCCCACACTTGTTCGTTTTAAAAACAAAATGGCATTTGTAATGTTTACGTCTTTGTGTCTATCTTGATTTCGTACATTTACATACAACAGAGAAGTATACCGGAACTATGTGATATGGGGATTCACAATGCCGTTTGCAGATTTTATGTGCAAAAATTCCATTCGATTTTCTCCTGTACCTTTCCATTAAATACCGGAAGTTCAGATAATTAGAATTTTGTTGTGAAACTTGCCACTACTGAAAATAAAAAGTGTGCTTAGTGTCTGTAAGACTAGACACTTTTTCCAAGAACATCGCGTAACACTCGTGGAGTCTGGAGTGTTAACAACATTGGTGGAGCTTTTTGGCTCATGCTTTCACTTTTACCAATAAATCCTGAACATTTTGGTTGTAAAGTTGTAGAATTGAGAATACTAATCATTCATTCATTCGTCACTTCTGACTATAAAGTGACTATAAAAAACTTATTTTTTTTATATGTGGAAGTATTAATTGATTAGTTGGTGAAAGTGCGTCAATAAACTTAATCCTTCAAACCGGGACACAGATTGCATTATGGTATCTGTATTCAACAAGCATTGATTCAGAAATTAAATTATTTGCACAAAATAACGGCATCACACACTACTTGACACAATAGCAAGTAATAGAGTAGAGTAGAACGGTGTAAAGAAAATAACTAAATGACAATTTTAAAGTTCATCAAATTAAAGTTCTTTTTTTTTGTTCTTTCTAAATGGTCAGAACTTTCAAATCAAACGCCAGTTCACATGAGAGTTCTCAAAGTTTCTTGTCCCGACTTTATAGTAATTGTGTAGTCTTCCTTCACAGTACCTAGTAAGCTGAAGATGATACCCTGGTTATAACTTATTTATGTACAAACTGGTTAATTATAATTGCGTTTGCCTTATCGCGTATCACTTTGATTTGAACCAGTACATTATCAACACGTCAACTGTTGGAGATATGCTAGTTAACATATTTGATTGAATATAGTTATGTTACGTTTTGTCTTTTCGTTCTGTGCACGTAGGTCGTCGTTGAATGAATGGGGGATACCAATAATAATACTTGTGCTTGTGACAACTGTCACCAAGTATTGTTTGTGACAAGAATACGAAACAAATAGGGATCTCAAAGTCTTTTTGATGTTTATGCATTCTCCTGCCCAGCATTGCCACTACCGATATCAGCAATTTTGTTCGAAAACAGCTTCACGCCACCAATTGAACCTGGAGCCTTGTCACCCCCATTCGGTGAGACCACAATGTCCACATCTAGTCGTTCTTCGTCTATCACGCAAACTCAGTTTACTAACTTCCCCTACCAACAAGATGCAATTCGTGTGGTCGCACAGGTCTGTCTAAATTAATTTGAAATGTCAACATTTTTCAAACTCTGCTTTCTTGAACCCAACACTCATATTTTATTGTATTTTACCCTTTAGCACAACACAGAGGGACAGGAAAATCAGCGACGGTTTTCCGTAGACCCTCAGCTAACAAATTTCGACATTTTGAGAAATCTCGTTGGAAGAGCATTTGACATGAAAGGGTAAGTAACTTTTTTATGAGAAAAATATTGATATCAATTTGTCATGTTGTTCGTTTTATATCCGCCCTCCAATGTTTGATATGCTACTCTGCTTGGCACACTCATCTTGACTCGTGTCATTCATCAGGTTCTGTATAAATGAGACCTATGAACAACTTCAACGTGACCGATGTATCCTTATACCTTCCTTAAAATTACAAAGCTACAATTTCCCGACACGGTGACGTCTGTTTGCTTCTTATTTAGCGTAAAATCAGTCATTAGGGCTTAGTGCATATCTTGTTGCTGGACTGCTGCAACTCTCTTATCTGACATTTGCCCACCACACTACTAACAAATAACAAAGGATCACACCATCACTACCGTGTTCCGAATTTTAAAAAAAACATCCTACAGCGTTTTTGACGTTGGTCCGATGTCTATCGTGATTACAGTATGTTTCATGTAATGTATTTCTCATTTCTTGTGACAGTCACCACCCATGCAGAAAAGTGTCTTTTTGAACGCGTTACTTTTATGTGCATGCATACATGCATACATCCACGACAGCTTTTTTGTGTGCAGGCCTTAAGTAAATATTTTTCAAATAAATCTGTGTGCTCACGATCACATAGACCAAATAGACGCCTCCGACGGCTGCTGGAATACACATTTCACACTTGTCTGATGCTGCTGATGTTGAAAAATGAAAAAATCAACGACGATAATACTGTCAATGCTTACTCGACTACTTTTGTAAGAAAGTTAGGGTGGTCTATCTATATCTATGGGCTTTCCTGATTTTATTTTGAGCGTAAACAAGAATCTCTTGGCATGTGTATTCCTCATGGATTCCTCGGCTACTGGATAATTTACCACAAGTCACATACACTCTAAACTTGTACAATATTAAATAGTTCTCCGGCTCAAAATCTAAAGTTTCTTGAATGCATATTAAATTCAGCTGAAGGCTGAGTGTTGAACCTGGTGACAATGAATCAATAGAAAATGGATTATTAACTTCGATGAAAAATGTACTTACTGCCTGATGTACACCATATGTATGAAAACTCATCTTTTCAAAAGCGACTAACAATTTAAACGAATGATATGATATGATGCTTTAGATACATTAGCTAGCACTACTTTTCAGCTTAAGGAACCTGATTGTAGAATAACAGCAACATTAAACAAATTTTATGATCCTAGATAATTTTATTTAGTTGCCGCTTGGTCTACCTCTACCTATAATAATTTCTAGCATAACGGTATTACGATTTTATTGTATTACCA
Organism: Callyntrura guangdongensis; assembly: GCA_027744295.1. Lineage (NCBI taxonomy): Eukaryota > Metazoa > Arthropoda > Collembola > Entomobryomorpha > Paronellidae > Callyntrura > Callyntrura guangdongensis. The sequence continues at coordinate 12,649 of JAHZNB010006455.1, forward strand.
GAATGCTTAGAAAATATCGTACAAATCTATTCTTTGCAAGGGCAATAACTATACATTAATCTGAGTAATCTTTCCTCAGCTTTAGTTTTAATGCATGTTAACATGTTAGATACCTATCACCTATGCACAACTTTTGTTTACTCTACTCCTTTCTCGCAAAACTTAAATATTGACTTATATTTGTGGACGTGGGTTTATAATTTTGTAAATTTTCGTTTCATGCAATTTAAAACTTTTTGTACGAGATTTGTTGGGATGTCATTTATCCACAAACTAAATCCAATATATAACACCTTCATCGAATAAGGTTTCTCTTTTCTGTCGTTAAAGTTCCTTTTCAAAAAGTCAGCCGCAGTAAGTTTTAACCCTAAATCAAATTTTTTATCTATCTTCTAAGTGCTGTTATGTTAAAAGAGAGCACTGAGCACGGTATTGTACCCATCTATCATATTATCAGTGAGGGTTGAGTTGGTCATAAAAGGGATGGTTCCACCAAACGAGAACTCCCATTGGTCTTCCAGACCAAGCCTGAGAAATGGAACTTTGTGACAAAGAACAAACTTTGTTTGTCAAGTTATGTAGTCTGTCAGTATGAAGATGGCTACCTACAATATTATATTTTCTTTGCAACACCTTATAAAGTTGTGAGTGCCCACTGCCCACATAAAATTCACCCAGTAGATATGTATAGATATTATTTTATGGAGATAATACGAGGCTTCTCTTCTAATTCCTATTATGACAATCCGGTGGAGATATAATGTACAACGTTCAGTAAATAGTAACACGAACAAGGCGTCTGTTTATTTCAAGTTTGTCGTCATTAAATAAGATAAATTCTGGAATAGACCAGCAACTTTTTTAAGACCACACTACTCCCCATTCAATATGAACGTGTACACGTACCACCAATATGAGACTTTATTTTTAACCTCTCCTCTGTGTCAATCAAGATGGTGAGAAAAGGAGTAGCGATCAAATAAGAAAACAAGTTTACCGTGGTATCACCCTCAGTCGGTGCATACAGACTGAGCTGGTCAGTGGTCAGTTCCTTTAAATTGGAAATATTTGGAGACTAAATATTTTTCTCACTTACAAATTGAATTTCATAAAGGACCACACACATCGCCAACATATATGGTTGAAAATGGAAAAGTAATGAAAATTTATCTTGTAAAATTATAACAGGGATTTTGCAATCAGTTATCGTGCCGTGGACGATTACGGCAGCGAAGCATATCTTCCAATGGTTTCTGACTGGGATTTAAGTGCGGCATTTCTCTCGGCCTCCGACCCTGGTAAATATTTGTCCAAACTGATTTACTGATTTCACTGGAAAATCTTTAATGGAATTTTGTAGATCCTAAAACTTTGAGTGAATGTGCATTACCTATGTAGATTTGCATGTGGTTGTGGAGAAGAAAAATGTTCCTCTGGATGTGGAAGATGGTTCGGGGGATTATGAAGAGGAGCAATGGGACATGATCAAAACGGGGGAGGTAGTACCCCCTGGAGGTAGCCCATTAACGGATAGTCATGAAGCAAAGTCGCAGTATTCTCAAAAGACAGAATACAACACTTCCGGATTTTCCAGTCAAAGCTCTATATCCATGATATCCCGGGTGTCTTCCGCGTACTCGAATCAACAGTACCCGATTAGTTTCAACGCAAAACTTAACACGGCTGGGTTGTTTAATGCGGTAGGGTTTGATAAAAAAATGTTCATATATTTCCTCAACATATTTTTGATTTCCTGTGAATTTATTTTCAGATGGAAAAGTTGGTGCAAAAGGCGAAAAATTTGTATGATGATTTGTCTGTTGTCACGTCGAGGCCACCATTAAGTGACGTTGAGTTTAGAAACTATTTGGACAACGGAGGAACACTTTGTAAACCACGAGAGCTCAGATTTGCTTGTTATCACGGAGGAATTGAGCCTAGTTTGAGAAAGGTTGTGTGGAAGCACTTGCTCAATGTGTATCCTGATGGACTCACAGGAAACCAAAGAATGGACTATGTTCGCAATAAATCGAAAGACTATTTTGAACTTAGAGATGCTTGGAAAACAGCCTTTCAGACTGGAGAGGTATGTATAGTCGCTTTCAATTTCATTCCCTGAATAAAAGCTTGCCCTGTTCAAACCGCATTTAACCAATGTTTGCGCATGTGTTTTACAGATAAGCGAAGAAGTGTTGTGCGTGAGCAATATGGTGAAAAAAGACGTGTTACGGACAGATAGACATTTGAAATTTTTTGCTGGTCAGGATGATAATCAAAACATAGCTAGTCTGTTTAACATTTTAACTACGTAAGAGCTTTTTTTACGTTTAACCAAGTTAACAAGTATTTATCTTGATTTTGCAAGTTTGACACTTTACTGGATTATTACAGGTACTCGTTGAATCATCCAACTACCGGATATTGTCAAGGAATGTCGGACCTTGCCTCCCCCCTGCTTTACACAATGGGCGATGAAGCTCAAGCTTACATTTGCTTTTGCTCTCTTATGGATAGAATTAAACCTAATTTTAGTACTGATGGGCTTGCAATGTCGCTTAAGGTATGTATATTATACAGAACACTTAAAACTTTTAAATATTTGGGATCACGTGTGGATTTGATTAAAATAAATTAACTTGCTTTTTCTGTGATAGTTTACTCATTTAGCGGAAGGACTAGCCTACTACGACCAGCAATTTTGGCTTTATTTAAAAAGTATAGGGGCTGACGACTTACTCTTTTGTTATCGTTGGCTTCTTCTCGAACTGAAAAGGGAATTTGCCTTTGAAGATGCCTTGAAAATGATGGAAATCATGTGGGCCAGCTTACCGTACAAACCTCAGGACGTTCCGCTGTTTGAAGTAAGCTTGTTATAAAAAATACCTTTACGGCAAAAGAAAAAGACTATTTAAAAAGGCGTTTTGTACCAAAAAAGGTGATTTGATAATATATTTTTTCTTAGGTAAAGTTTACCCATATGAGTGATCCTATTCCAGTCCCTTCGCTAACATCCTCTTACTCTAAAGTTTGTGCAATTAGAAGATCTTCCACAGCGTTGAACGCTATGGACATTCGACAACGACGATACTCAAATAAAAAGTCCAAAGGCAACGCTACCAATTTGAGTCTAGACGAAAATTCATTGTCGACTTTATCAACGTCTAGCTCAACAAGCGTTAGATCTCATCGAAAACCGTTTTATAGGTACTAGAAACATAAGAAGCCATAACACTCTACCTATTTTTTAAGAAGAGGATTTTGTATGAAATTTTTGTTTGGATTTTTTTAGCTTGGATGAATCAACCGAGATAATAAGCTCTAGTGAAATACTTAGCACCTCTCCTTTCGAAATTCTTTCACCAGAAACATCTCAAGACATGCCCAAGCCAAAGCTGATAAAAAATCTCAGAGAATTCTATCAGATTGGCAGACCAAAATCCTTTTCATCTATTGCAGACTTTTCTCAATGCGCTACTGATACATCTTTCAAATCTTCTACCGCTTCCTCTACGTACGAATCTTTAAAAAATGCTGACGCTGACGGTGACGCAAACGGTCAAGTTTTCCTGGACGATGGTAGTGATGAAGGAACAACGCCAACCGAACAATGTAGTTTGGGTGACTCCACAAAGACTTACCAGGCGTGTCCCATTAATAACGGGAAAAACGAATCCCATGGCAAGAATCTCAGTCGATCCTACACTGAAGGGGAGGGTGTTCGAATGCGAGCAGCCTCTTGTGGCAACAGTGAGCTTTCATCTTCCATCAATAAATTCCAATCATCAGAAACTTCCGCAACGCAGGATCCGTTAAATCTACCGGAAACGCATAGTTGTAATAATCCTCTTGCTCCCGCGTCTGTTACAGCGGGTTTTAACATAATGTCAACATCTGCCGAGCTTACGCCCAATCTTAATAATTTTCATCGTAATAACAGCTCTTCTAATTGCAATGCGATCAGTGGTAATAAAAGTGACGTGGAAGGGGTTTCCCAAGGAGCTGACTCCGAGCACGACTCTGGGCACTGCCTTAGTGAATCGTTTGACAACTCCGTAGAGCCCGAGTTTCAAACCGGGGGCACGCGGCAACCACCAAAAATGCCTAGTCCAGAAACAATGTAAGTCACGCCTAGAGGAAGCTTTCTTACTAGAGTAGTAAATTGGCTGATTTAAAACCTTTCCCAAAGTAAAGTCTTGTGATAAATCCGATCTTCATAGTTTGATATAAAATGTCAATGTCAAGTAGTATCCGCATGGACATCTTAATGAAACGTATAAAAATGTACCTAATTTTTTGCATCTCTCATTAATTGAAGTCAAAGAGGTATATTGTGTGCTGTCTATACCAGTTCTCTTTTGAAAACATGCAACAAGTAATCTTATTGTTAGTTCAGCCAACAAAACAGCCAAAAATATCCAACTATCCTTTACATCCAAAAAGTATTATTGTTATTTCGTAAGACTTGTCTAGGTATATTAAGTAGTTAGTTTTTGAAATGTTTAATTATCCGTTAAATTTTCGGATACATTTACAAGGGGTTGAATGCAATATATGTTACATCGTTCGTTCGAGAGAAAAAAACGCTCGCAAGCGGTAAAGCGGCAAGCGCAAAGTTCGTATAAATAATTTCTATTGACAAGAATTAAAGAAATGTTCTGTCGTTTGAATAAACAATAAGTTTAATAAATAATAGTTATTATTATTATTCATTGTTGAAATTATCGATTACGATGGTAGTTAAAATGCAAATTTCGATATTACTCTCGACTCTCATCATTTTTAATTGTTTCAAAGGGTTTCCACTGTTTGGGTTTGAATATTAGCTAATATATACGGAATAGAGATTTACTTTTACTATTCGAGCTATAAATGTATGTAAATGTGCAGAGGTACTTTCGTACAACAATCACGTTATGCTTATTATTGGGAAATGACAGGAATAAATTGCAATGGTGTACCTCGCAGAAAAAAAAATTATCACAAAGTTAAATTTTATGAGCAAACTATTCAAAAATCAAATCTATTCAAAGTGTACACATACAGGATTTATTTATCTATTGCACATTTTATAAAAAAAATGTGAATTGGTTTTGACAAATTCTTGCTCGTTTGTGTAAAAAATGTTAAACTACCACACACACTATCACGTACATATGATGCAAAAATATTTAAATCGTAGAAGATAATATTTGTTAATTTTGAACAGTGCTGACATTTTATTGACATTTATTAGAATGAAGCGCGGGGCATTGGGTACTTTGTTTAAAGGATATTATATACATAATGTATGTCAAAATGTCAATAAAATGGTAAATATTTATTTTTCAAATGACTTTGACACACAACTTTTTTGTAGCAAAAACATTTCATTCATCATCATCTTTGTCAAAACAGAGCACATTGTTTTTTCTCACTCGGCAAATTCTCCATTCCTCTTTGGATAATGGTCCTAAGTTTGGTACATCCTGGAACAGTATCCGATTTGACGTTTCAAATTGCTCGAAAATTGTAATCTGCGAAGGTATATTAGAATTTACACATATCACAAAGGTAAAGCATATTACTATCAGTTTTATTTTATAGACGAACATATCAGGCTCAGGTTTTATCAAGTTGTAAAAAACAATTTTTTTTACCGTGTTTGTCCCTTTGCGAAGCAATGGGCCGGGCACATACAAGGTTTGCTGTGGCCCTGCCCGGAAGTACCGGCCAATATTAAATCCATTTACGAAAATAATTCCCTTGTGCCACATACTCATATCTATAAATGTGTCAGCAACCTCTCCATCAATTTCCAATGTTGTTTGTACTATCACAGGTCCTTTTAGTTTAGTTTCGTTTACAGTCTTCCAGTTAGTGAGACTAAAGAAAATAGGACACCATCAAGTCGACATATACAGATATCCAAGTACTCACCCTGAAAATGTATTCTTTCTCTAAATAACTTTCACCAACCTCTGCACCCAATCAGACTTGAATTCCAAAGCAATTATTTCAATGTCTTTAATATCTTGTCCGTTTAGCTTGTATGTGCCATTGTTCAAACCCTTTTGTTGCAAGAAGTGATTATCATTACCAAAATTTACTCGCGCAGTGTTCTCGATAAACAAGTCCACGACGTGTTCTCCTGATGCCCCAACACTTAGTGAAAAGTTTTGGACGCTAAAATATGAAAGTAAAAATAATTTACAACAAAATTTTCGTTGTATATTTCACGCGTTCCGTGTTTATGGCATGCTTACGAATTAATCCAGTAACTGGAATTTTGGACGGTTGGTTGCAACTCCCCGTCTATCAGCAACATACCAAAGTCTTTAACAGGACCAGCCTAACACGCAAAAATGACAGGCAAGACAGGGGTTACAATTTTGCATCCTTACGTTCATCCAAACTATTACTGTCGTAAATTTAGTAAATTTTACTTCAAATTTGGCCCCGTTTGAAATGTCAGCAGTTTTTCTATACACTATGTATCCGTAACTCTGTCCATTTCCGTCGTTCATATCTAGATTTTCCATTGTTACAGGTCTTTCCATTTTAAACTTGGACGACGCTGGTACCTGTTCGATGATATCATCGTACGTCAAGTATTGCTCAATGTTGATCGCTTGGTAAGCCCTTTTTGGACTTTCAGGGATCATTGGCGTCTCTCTAATTCGAGGCTCTTGGTACAAGTCGATGAGAGATTTTGCAAGCATGTATTTCGGTGTGTAATCCCCAGCTTCTGAGAGCGGTGCATCATAGTCTACATGATAGGCAATTCGAAACCCAGTATTACATAAAGTAGTAATTTAATAAGCCATCATTGTATTTTTACAAAAAAGTGTGTGTGTCTAAGATAAGACTGTTACCATAAGAGGTCACATCAGCGTCATAGTATGGTGCGTCACCCCTACTATTTGCTCCAGCCATAAAACCAAAATTTGTGCCACCGTGAAACACTACATGTAATGAGAATTAATTTGCCATTAAATTTCTCCTATTGTTTCATGCATATCTAACACATACATATTTCCAAACTTACTGTAGAGATTCACCGAGCCATCCCACTTGCCGAGGATAGTGTCCAAAACATCAACAAAGGCTGTGACAAGTAAACGAGAAATTATCACTCATTGTTGCGCTCTGCAAGTTATTCTATGCAAATCTTACAAAAATTGTTTTATATACGTGAAAATACCTCCAGGACGCAAAACATGATGTTTTTCAAACCAGTGGTCAAACCTACAGTTTTTAAATTAATTTGTTTGATACCCCCAAATACATTTTATAGTTTATAAAATATCTGTAATCCGTAGAAAAACTCACCAACCTACCCATAACTCCATACTCATCACGGGTTTGTTGGGCTGAAGCTCTATCAGCTTTTCAAAATTCCCATCCGCATCTCCCTGGAAGTTTGCAGTTAGGAATAGTTTATCAGGTAGCGTTCCTTTGTATTCGTTGTATACCCCATCGGATGTGAACATTAGTGATTCATTTGTGTAGCCATGATCTTCATAAAGTTGGTAGAGGAATTCCAAGTACTCTTTTGAAACTGCATTAAATGAGCCGTACTCATTTTCAATCTAGAAAGATACAGATGGAATTTCTGTTTAAAAATGCTTGGGCATTGCGTGAAGACGTGACATAGCAGTAATGACGATACCTGAACTCCAATGATAGGCCCACCTCTTGTAAATTGTAAATCTGCCACGTACGGAAGTAATTTGTCAAAATATATCTTGACGCGATCCAGATATGGTTGATAATTAGTTCGAACTTTCATGTCAGGATCCCGTTGCAACCAACTGCACCCCAAAAATTTGTCGTTATGATTATGATCGTACAAACAGAAGGATAATTATGCATAGCTATTGAAAAAGCACCTTGGAAGGCCTCCAAACTCCCACTCTGTGCAAATATACGGACCCGGTCGAAATAATACCAGCAAATCTTCCTCCTGTGCAATCTGCAAATATCGCCGCACATCCAAAAACATGGACATGTCATTCTTCCCCTCTCCAAAATCAAATTCCCCCTGTTTTGGTTC
>JAHZNB010006456.1:0-21244 GCA_027744295.1 Callyntrura guangdongensis
CTTGGGATATGTCCTCCACCAAGATAAATCTATTTTACCTTGAACTCTCTTCCTTTTGTCATCTTCATTGTTGTCATCTCTTCTTAATACAAAGTGACCGTGGAAAATGTAGCACACACACACACACTCACTAGAGCTCTTATTGCTTTGACATTTGTTAAGTTTTAAGGCAGATTGGCTACTCAATAGGAAAGAATATTCAAGGGAATATATCTGATCCTCTGAGTGTGTGAAGGATCAAGAACACGCAAATGGATCTCTAGCTTTATACTTTATTGAGTTGCCTTCATCCATATTCTTTCCACCTCTCGCCATGCACCATCCCAGAAATGAAACGTGTATTATCTCTCAAAGTTCACACGATGATGACTCATTTTGAAAAAAGACTTGCTTCTTGTTCGTGATCCCTTTTTCCGTTACAGAAAGCAGCAGCAGCATCATCAAGAAAGTTGTTTGGGTCTCCTCTCGTTTCTCTTGTGGTACTTTACTTTGTTTTCAATACATGAACCGTTGTGTAGGCATCTGTACTTTGTATGCATATTTATATTTACGCTAACACACTGTCCGCTCCTTCATTACCCTCATCTTAATTACCTGCACTATACAATGTATAGTAAACATACTGTAATAATGAGGGATTTTCACATTATTAGCCTTTAAGCTGCGACGCTTCAATTATAGCTTTCATAATTGAAGCGCAACAAGAGCAAGCTGAAAAATCACAAGAGTAGTAGTAATGGAACGTACACATACTATTAGCGCGTAACTGGTCATTATTTTCCTCCAACTACACTTTCAAAAGTGGACGCTGCTCTAGAGAGAGAGAGAGTTAGGTACTTTTGCGTGTTTTTGAAAAGACGACAGGTGTTTTCCCACAGTATTCGAGAAACCCACCTCACACACATCTTGCACAGGAAATCAGATTGTAAAGATTTTTTGTAAAGGATGTGTTTATGCATTACCAAATGCTTGGAAACCTGTATTTTTTACGTTATCAGTGATTTTTTTTGCATACAAATATAAAAAAGATCTTATCGACTTTGACTGCAGATGCTTGAAAGATGCAACCATTATTTGAGTATATGACTATATACCTTCAGTAAAGAGGAATGTTTGCAAGACAAATTTTTTATTGCATTATGATTACCAAAATTATCCCATTTACTTTATAGAACGCGTTGTTTCAAGGAAAGCACTACGAGCAATCAGGGATATCGAAAATAAAGGCATGTCGTGGTTAACAAAAATTTTTCTAAAGTGGATTACCAACATTATGTCGTTTTTTTCTTTAAATGCATAATAGTACGAGAGTACTTAACTTTTTTCATTGTGCAACCCGATTAATAAGTTTGCTATAACTTTACCATTAATTGTCCGTACACCTTACACATCCATACAAGGTGTGTGGTGATTGCGAAACTTGTATAACAGGAAGATTTACGCTATTGACGAACCCAAGTACTTGTAGCTCATATACCTGGCTGCATATGTACCTGAAATACCTGCATTGCATGTATTATAAAGCGCACAAAAGACAGAAAGTATCTTCATATCTTGGCAGGGTCGCTACTGGATGAAACAGGGATGAACCACATCCACGGAGAAAATGTTATATCCTTAACAATGAGCAGTTGGGCACAAATGATGAATTCAACTAGTCTCTGTACGTTCGTATCAAATGTCAAAGAACGTAACAACGACCCAAGTTCCTTTGTTCTCTGTCGTCCGTGCAACACAAAGACATGTAGAGTCGAATGCTCATGAATACTGAATCACCATAACCCGAATGAAACATTAGGTACATTCGTTGAATTTTAGGCAGCTGAAACAACAACTATTACGACCTTTTCCCGTAGGAGAATGCAAGGTGTTTTTCTTCACAAAAAAGGAGTTGGTAAAATACGCTAGAATATTATAACAGAGCTACAGCACCTGCTGTTCAAAATAAAACCCTCCCCATATGAAAAAAGTAGCTAATTTAATTTTTTTTTAAATAATTGTATTTAAGACTCATCTGCAGGAAATGTATACTATGATGGCATTCGTCAAGTCAGAGTATTACAAAGTCTTTGCTTATGTTGTTATCTCGTTTGTTCCAGTCTGTTGATCTTACACAATTATTATTATTACTACTTCGATAATGTGAAGAAGAAAAAAAACTTTTTTTAATCTGTAGCCTACAGACTGTAGGGGACAGGGAAAGCTATTATAAGCTGTGTTGTGTTGCGTAGTAGTCTCATACGAGAAGTTATAGTGTTTTGTCGTTGGAAAATATTTTTAACAATCGTCTTTCTGTTTAACGAGCATTTATCCAATATATGCCCCAGGTAGTGATTAACCTTGAGCCGGCTGTTGGTGTGTGGGTATATATATATATCTGAAAGCAAGAATTGATTTGTTAAACCTCGGCTCCCACTGTCTGGATTCTGGATAAATAAAACTTACCTGTTGTAGGTACATTGCAAAGGACTCATACTGGGTTCTACAAAATACGTTCTCTCTCTCTCTCTCTCTCTCTCTCTCATGAAAACTTTCATTTTTTCACTTTGTCTCGGTCAGTTTTATTGATAATCTTGTTATTTAAAAGAAAAAAAAAATTTGGGTATTGAGATTTGAGTACTGCATGTTTGTGCATGTATTGGAATTGGATACACACACACAGCGTTTTAAAATGTGATGGGATGGTAAACGTGCATCACGTGATGACAAAAATCTTCTTTAATATTTCGTAGAAATTAGATTGTTAAAACATGACAGTTGTATAAATACAAATAATATATCAAACCAATACAATTGGTTTGGTCGTGGTAGAACGTAGATAATTCAGGATTTACGTACTTTTACTTATTTAACGACACCAAAGCATTACCTATGCATGCATAAAGGCTCTTTATTATATAGGCATCTCTCTCTCTGACACACACACAATGATGTGAAATTATTGATCCTCGCAGTTGTTTCCACATTATGCAATAAAAGCCAACATATTTCCAACAATATTACTCACTTTGTTTGTTTCAGAGAGTGCATGTCGTGCAGTCCTGTCTGTGTAGCTCTCCGTCACTTCGTCTGTTTTTTTTTTCGTTTAAATTTTTCCCTAATTCCTTAATGCTCTTTGATCACTTGATAACCTCAATAGTACTATACTGTTTTATGCATCGTGCCACGTACTCCCAGCTCCCAACAAAAATACTTTTGTTGGCAGTAGTCTCTGTTGTTGTCTTTTTTGTTACCTTTATATTGCCTCCGTACAACCTGCCTTTGTAATCCGCAATTATAAACTTTGCAGATACAACAAGCAGTTATACACACAGTGTAGCAAGCAGCTCAGTAATTCATGGCTGTATTTTGACCACGTTGTTTCTTTATCTCTGCTCAACCAATGCAAAAATGAAAACGTGTGGCTATGATCACACAAGGATCAGATCAGGTTGTTGGAAACATAATATGTAATCTCATTAATTTTGGGGAATACCATAATAATCCCAGGTGTATATACCTGCATACATAATTAGCAAAGTAATAAACAACCACAAAATCTGTGCTCCTTTCCTCTTTTGCAGAGATGTTTTGCCATACAATGCCAAAAACCTGTCCACATTAATTACCCGTATTTGTCGTAAATATTGTCATTTTCACTTGGTGGATGAGTGGATAATATTGACAAGTCAATGTACATTCAGCACACTGTGAAGGTGTCATTGTTATCTCTTTTTCAGCATGATAATATTTCAGTTTCTTGTGAAAATCAATATCAACTTGTAAAATGAAAATAACGAAAATAGTATGTACCTTATTGTTATTTCAATTCAATCCGTGTATATATTCAATATTCATTTTGCTGGGGCTACGAAATATAAACACAGATTTACGGTGTTGAAACATTGTCGGCCCTTGGCAAACATCCGAGAGATATTCACATTATTATTAATCAGTCATGGAGTCAGTTCCTAATGAACGTATGCAAAATAAACAAACAAGTCAACAATTGTTATTTTTTTGTATACGTAAATATTTTAAAGATAGCAGCAGCAGTTCATCCGAAACAATATTGCGTGTGTGCTGATGGTGGTAATTTTTTTAAAATACAATATTCCATATAACAGAATACTGAATGTATTTTGACGTTTGAATACGTTTCTACGTAAAACTGGCGAGTGCGTACGACAAGCCTATATGCACTACACACATAAAAATATTCGACATTTATAACGCTGCCTCCCACTATCTTTTTTGTACATAGCATTTTACAATATTAATAACAGCATATACATCCCATATATGTGCATTACACAGAATGAGAATGAGCAAGGTAAAGGTAAAATGATTATAACATTTTTTATTTGCTATTCATTTCCCTACAAAAATACCCTGCCCTACGACGACGACGACGCGTCGTAGCACAATCAAGTTTATATACCCTTCCCTTCCTCAAAAGTGTTTGCATGTTTTTTTCATGTCAGGATGTGAGCGAGTGAGTGTGTGTATATGTCCAATGTTTAATATTATAAAAGTTTTGACCATAAGCTCTCTGGGTGGTAGTATCCGACGAGAAACCCTTTTTATTTCGTCTTTTGCCATTGCTTCACTATATGGCTTGGGCTTGAATGTGTGTATCATAATTTAGGTCTGCATGCATGCTTTTCTATCTAGTTGTTGATCTTCAGCCGCACGAAATAACGAAATGAATACACGGGATTACATTACGATTGGAATTCACTCTGACGTTGCTGTTGTTTTTTACCTCACCCCTGTGTTAAAATAGTACATTATTTGACTCTCTCTCTCTCTCTGCTCTGCACACATTTTCTTTCTACTCTTTTCCCCCGTCACAAAATGTTTCCAAAATCCGCCATCATCATCATTGACTACCTTTATACGTATCCAACTTTTTTGGTAACTGGTCGTTGTGTCCGTATGTGTGCACTAACGTCAAACAGGGAATTTTATGCAGCAGTCATGCATGCGTGTCTTGAATCTTGTCAATAGTGGGTACAATGGATAATATATAAAGGGTGTATATTGTCACTATTACCATTACCACAGGTAAAACTCCTTTCCACAAACGATTACATAGCAAGTACCCAAAAAAACCCAAGTGTTTTACCTGGATGAAAAGAAGCATATGACAAGGACTTATATATTTCCCCCTGTAAATACATAATATTTACCACACAGAGAACTTGAATTTCAACAGTCGTCAGGTAAAAAAAGTTGCAGCTTTTTTTATCCAAGTACCTAAACATTTTCTGTGTTCTCGCTTCTTACCCAACCTTTCCTGTTCAATTTTTATGGCTTTATAGCACCTCTCGGCTAGCATCCTTTTTTTGTGTGTGCACACTGCACACACACAAACACACACACACACACCATAATATACAATGTTGCTTACCAAAACTTGCATTCATATTCATCTACATCAGAATCGTCGATGTCGTCGTCACTTTGTGATAACAGTTGAGTTTCAACTTCTGAACCAAAAAAGCTGTACAGTTTACTATACTTTATACCTTTTCATTCTGAAACGCCATCACCACCACCACCACCACGACACTGACTCTCTGCGTGCGTTGGTGCAACACAAGTTGTCTGTGTTTATTTGTACGTACGGGCGGTGGTGGTGGTGCACCGACATCCTAGGTATATCTCTCTCGTCTACACATTTCGATAAAAGAACACTTGTGATCAAGTGAACACTATACAAATGAACAATTGGACACAGGGTTCCTTCATTACAATTTATTGTTTGCTGATTGTTGAACGCTTCTTTCCCCTACCTTTACCTTGTTGGTGGGGCAGCTCTTCGTTCTCTTCATTTTCAACACGCATGATACAACAATATTAGGTAGCTCAACTGCGACCATGTACGCGACTCCGTCTCTCTAACATCTTCGTAGCACCCTTTCATGGCTACCTTGCTTTTCGTCGTTCTTTGTTGCAGCATTTTTTTCATTATCATCTCATCTCCAAACAGCATCTCTCTCTCTCTCTCTCTCTCTCTCTCTACCACACACACCTCACCATGATGACTGCGTCGTCGTCAGAAAAGAGTACCAAAAAATTATATGATGATGATGGTGTTGTTACAAGTTTGAAGCCGTCGTCGTCGATGGTAATATTAATGCCACTGTATGCAATTTTGACTAGATCGTTTTTCTATTGTCTAACTTTACACACACAAAGCATCGTACATATCCATATCCCCTGTAATAATATCTTGCACACAAAATATTCATGTATTCCAACTCACACCATTGCACTCCTCCAAACTCACCGTCTTCTCGCTTAATTATACACACGATTCCCTGTTACTACTTGTGAGTTTGGCATTTTTTCTCTCCTCTCATCATCATCGCACGTATCTCTTTTTCATCTCATTCTTCTAGAAGAAAAACCTTTTTTCGTTACTATTATTATTATGTTTCTTCATCAACAAAATACACATAATATTCCTCTTTTACCTCTCCGTGTCCTGCAAATAGGTAGCTACCTATTTATATATCTCGGCCCTCTAAACATACACTCATACACATACAGAATATATGTATGTTATATCTAGCATCATTATTTATTGTACGTGTAACAATACCAAAAATTGTTGAGCCGAGGAACGGTGAAGAACAACTGCACATGTTGCGGCTCCTCCTCCTCCACCACCACCACTCTCTATGCTTGATTCAAAACCACCAAAAGTCAGTTACAACTTTGAGAGAATCCATTTTTCTACAGGAGAGTACTAAAAGTGTACACAAGAGAGATGCGTTGATGATGATGACGATGACGTTTTAGCTTCATAGTTAGTTTTTCTACGCTCATCGACGTAATAATAAAATAATATTCCCTAATATGTAATTTTACTTCTTGAGAGAGTAGAAACGGTGAAGCGGCGGCGACTTGTTGTTGTGAGGTGCCGAGTGCCGAGAGGTGCATTATTATTCTGTATCCCATTTTATTGTACAGAAATAATTCCCCATTTTATAATGAAGGTGTGTGTGTATGTAGAGTTGTTACATTGCATGTAGTACGTTTATTATTATGTACGGTGGACGACGACGATGGTGGACTATTGTGTGTGGACTCCTCCGTTTCTCAGGTACGTACATGAGATGCTATAGGTAGTAGTACTGTGGTTGGGTAGATTTTCTACATTTATTATTCTATATTTATTTTTCATACCTTTTTTGTCTAAAGTAGTCAGTAGTTGGTCGTTTTGTAGTACTGGCCGAGAATCCGTTGTTATACTCTGACTTTTTTTTTCTCCTTCTTCAAGTTACAGTAGAGCTTACGACGCAACACACGTCGTTGTTGTCGTCGTCGTAGTTAGTGCTAGCTGGTTTGTCGACGGACAAACGAAAAAGATTATTTTGATGGTATTTTAAAGTAAATTTTAACCTACAACAACACCAGCGAGTGAGTGGTTACAATGGGTTAAGATTTTATCAGACAATTTGTACTGGTACACATTGGGATACCTATTAAGGCAGTGATTTTGCATCTAAGAGTGATCATGGTTCCTTTTAGTGTGTACAACAGCAACCACCACACATTCTAAAAGTTTCAGGATTAACAGGCTATTTAGCGTTACCTTTGGAAAGTACGTAGGTACAATCTGTGAGTGCGAGCTTGGGTTATAAGTTATAATAATAATTATTATTGGTAGTTTACCACGAAAAGGACCTCTTGATGGCTAAATGTATATAAAGCGGCGCGCGGCCCTGTACACGGTTATACCTATACCACCACACCACCGTCGTGTGTACATGTTTTGACCTGATGGATACAGAGAGATGCTGAATAGCTGAATAGAACAAGCTGAACGAATTTCTGCAGAAGCAATAATAATTAATTACTTGTTTATTGAGCTTTTAATCTTTCTGTTTGGCTCGTGCAGCAGCGTATATATAGCTGATTCTGTCTGCGCAACGTGAGGATGTGTGAGTGTGTTTGTGTGGGAGATATTGTAAATAATACACAACGCTTACGACGAGAGGAACAGAGGGCAGAGAAATATAATAATAATAATAATAATAATAATAATAATAATAGTGTGTAATAAGCCTCACTTGAGCTCACCTCACATCTTCCTTTTCTCGCTCCTTTTTTTCTGCCTGTGAGTGTGCTCGCTCGTCAATATTTACCATTTTATGATCTTTTCTCGCCACGACGAACGTTTAAAGGTGTAGAGGCAAACGTTAATTTAATTATTAACTTTCATGCGTGTTTTTTGCTCATTATACCTTTTCGTCTTCTAATTGTGAATGTTGCAGCGAAGCAACGCGCTGAACGCCGTGGCGCTGAAATAAATACACAAAAAAAAGATTTTCGGTGCGCAGGTGTGCTGGTCTTGATTGTTGCACAGTAGCAAAATGTAGCGTTGTTTTTATTGACTACCGTTTTTTTCTGGTGTCTTGTAAAGTGTAGTAATGTGTCTAAGTACTAAGTGTTTTTACTATGATTAAATATTCATTATTTCCCAGAAGTGAAATGAGTTGCAAAACGAAAACGGCCGATTTTACAAGGCGTGAGGGATTTTGAAGACGCGTCAGTTTAAAAGCACTAAAAGCTGCCAAGACACGCACAACAGGGATATACGTTAAAATTTTTGCATGGATCGTCCTGTTGAATGTCTCCCCGCAGCAGCTTGAGCGCAGACGAAATATGCAAATTGTTGAAAAAGTCCTGCTAAAAAACAAGAACATTAAAAAAATGTTAATATTTTTCTCTCTCTAACTTTTAGTTCTTGACGGTAATGATATACAGCGGGGTATTAAGTGCCGTCGTTTATTTAATGACTTCATTATAAGTTGTAAGTGTACCTCATCATCATCTTCTCCTAAAAATCCTAGTATCGCACCTACCACTGACACCAGTTTATCATCATCATCGATTGGAGACTCAATTACTTTTTCTTCGAGAAGCAATCAACCTCGGAAGCAAAAAGAAGTCCTGTGTCGAAGGAAAAATTGAAACGTGAGTATACATACTCTACACACACTAGTATTCTTGCAACATTCTTTCTTGCAATTTCCTTTTCTAGACGACAACAACAACATCAACTTCTTGTCCCGGAATTCCGTTTTGTAACCTTTCATTATAATAACCACTCTATTGATGGGGAAAAATATAGTTGGTGCATTTTCAGATGATAGCAATCTTCCACCATCATCGTCTCTGTCTCTTAATAATATAGTGAACTTATACTAGAGCTACGCTACCTTATCGAAAATGTATTAAATTCCCCAAAGGTTTGACTTTATTTATTACTTTGCTACGTGTCTTCGTCGTCGTCGTCGTGTGCTGGTGTTCCATATACCGTGAAGTGAGTATATATTGTTTGCCTTTAAGTGTTCATTTCAGGGACGTTTCTACATCACTTATTTGCTTGATGTTCGTATTGTATTTTGATTCACAATAATATTATACTATATAGCCGATATCATCACTACCTATTGAGCATTATCAATTTTCGTTGCAAAAATACTATAAATGCCTATAGAGAATTGTAGTACTTGTATATATAAAATTCGCGTGTGTATTGAGCAAACAGTGACGTATGTGATCGCCTTAGCAGAACGAATGAACGTGAGCAAGTTGTACTATTAAATCAAAAAGGAATGAATGTTTGCGAGTGGAGCTAAGGGTTGCTGAATTGAATTGGTGTTTTGACGAAAAAAAGGTAAGGCACACATGCACATTATGCACACTCGCTTCTGCGACCGTGCGTACAATCGTTGTCGTCGTAAGATTCATATACGATACATGGAACGACAAACTAAAAATTTGTTAATAGCACACGACGATGATACATGAACATGAGGCACATTTTGCCACTATTACAATATGTGTGCAAATTCATTCAACCAGCACACAGGCTCATAATATATTTTTTTTCGCACCCATATTTCATCTATTAGACGTTAACGACAAACTCAGGGATCACAAAGGTATTATTATGGCTTAAAATGAGCCCACTTCTTTTTCCACGACTGGCAATTTTTTTATCATTGCTGTTATACAGGTAGGACGAGGTAGGAAAACTACCAAGGATAAAAAAGTGCAATATAAAGAGACAGGGCAAGTCGTGCAAGTAGGAATACAAAATATATGCGTGAAGAACCCACGGCTGTCTGGAAGAACCGTGCATTTTTAGCAAATTCCTACAACTTACTCTCGACTCAATTAACAGTACACGTACTAATGGTGTGTAGGTATTGGGGATTTTTATAGCGGATGTGTTAGTGCGGAAATAAAAATAATATTAATGGATGAACTTGAACGGCCGCGCTGATGCGCTATATTACTTGAAAAGAAGAAAGGAAAACTTTTTTCATTTCGTCTTTTCTTTTTCTTTCAAAGAAACCGTAAAGTAGACACTAGACTGGGGTGATGATCATTGATCATAGTTAACAATGAGATAAAAATTTGGAGTATTATTTCTGAGAATTGAATGCTTGAATGAGTCAAGTGTAATGTTACGTGGGGTAATACTACTTCAGACAAGAACGGAACACGAAACTTGACTCTCTGAATCAGACATCAGAGCACACAAACAAGTGCTGTATGTAAGTATCTACGATTTTTAGGATTAAAGAAACAGTTTTTCTCACAATAATAGAGGTAATATTCGTAAATCATGACATTTTGTCATTTCGACAGAACGTGGCGTTAGACCACGTTTTACTTTAAAAAAGCGCATTCCTCCACCACCGGTTCATATGTCTTCATTTTTTACCTTCCTTTTTTGATGACTTTGAACTTGAAAGTGTAACATGGCTGTAGAATCGCTTGAAATACTGTATAATTTTTTTCTACTTCACCAGTTGTACAGATCTACCTATTTAGAACCATCTTCTTGATAAATATAATATTGACGGGGAATTCAAGTTTAAAAGTGGAAGGAAACTATTGAACTGTAAATCAAAGTTTGATTTGATTTTATTTTATGATTTATGAAGATGAACATTTAAACGAACAGAAGCATGTCTCGGAATATGATGAGCTGAAAGATTAAATCGTTTCGTTGCAATTCAAGACATGCTTTCTGGTACTGTACTAAACTGCCTCCCCTGTGAAAGTCGTACAACTTCCTCGAACAGATTATTGGAATGAATAAAATAAATAAGAATATGGATTTGAAAATCGATAACATCAAAAATGACTTTGTATCACAAAATTATATGATCTGTTTAAGTTATACATTTGCTCAGTCGAATTTCATGGAAATCGAATTGAGTTATCAAGAAAGGAATGAATTATGCAAGATAACCAATCTATTTTGTTGATACTATTTGGCGTGAGAAAAATAATTTCTACGTTGTCCAACTCTGACAATTATTCAGAATCAATACGTTACAGTATATTATTTTGTTTATTATGTACTCTTACAGCATATCAGTAAAAAAAGGAGTGTATATATTGTAACTGTATATGTTTATGACTTTCGATATCGTTATCCGTTATCTATCATATACTCGGGCTTGACTTGTTTTGATTGTTGTGAGAAACAAAAGATTTTTGTACTGCTTTACGTCATACTTTTGTGACTCTGAAATGAATACACAGGCAAATAATATGGAACGACTAAAGAATTACAAGTGGATACTTTTAGCGCACAGCTAAAAATCATGCCATGATGATGGCTGGCTGTCGATTTCTTATCGCTTTACTTTTACGTTCAGTGTGGATTGTACGTTTAGTTAAAGAAATAAATTCTTGTAGCTTCGTAATATTTGTTTTGACAGCAGGTGGCTTTGAAACGGCAAGTTTACTTGTGATTATGTATGAAAATTGGTTTGCTTGGTTGGAAGGATGTTTATGTGCGAACAATATACAATACAAACACACACTGTCCGTGTCCATCCAAGCAGAAGCGGACGTGACATGATGGAACAAGACAATGAGGCTTAAACGGTTTCGTTCAGAGTAAACGCGATGATGATGATGACGATGATGACGAGATAAGATAATGAAATTTCACAAAAATTACGGTATATCATAATATGATATGTGGAGTCAACCAAAAAAGCTTATTAACAGCAGGTCATTGAAAAGACTTTAAGAGGAGACTTAAAAGGGGGTAACATGACACCCCGCAGTAAACGATAAATAATTAATATCGAAAATCTGTTGAAATAATAACATGTTAAAACTGTTTCCCGTAGCCTGATGAAATTCACGAACTAAAATAGGTAAATAATTTGTTACTCGCATTCATTCAAAGCATTCAAAACATGAAAGCTATCGAATAACTATACAGTTTCCTACGGTTTTCCTCCTTCCTTCCCCGTAAGGTTACATCTCGCCTTGCAGCGTATTTACATATGAATTGAATTCCGCAGATTGGAACCCTTGGTTTTTATATTTATGCGTGGGCGTTACAGTCTAAAGCGACTACCACCGCAAATAGCATCCCATGCAAGGTCAGATTTTAAAATCCCTGCAACGTTTTACACCAAACTATTACGGGTTTCCTTTCCGCAGAGAATATTTTTTTCCTTGTGGCATACACACATAGATACTTAGCGCAGTTCCTATAAAATTTAGCATTGAATACGCTGTTGCTGATGATAATAATAATGCTGTCACTGTGCTGCTGTCTCTCCGTGTTCTGCATTTTTATCAGGTTGGTTATCGATTTTACTTGGGGTGCTGGTAGTGCTGTTGGTGTCTACGATAAATGAACCTGATATCCATTTCTCCTGTAAAACCTGGTCTGCTTTTACGTTGCATGTTTACCTTGCATGAATCAGCATTTGAACAACACTTCTGATAAAACTTTGTTTTTATTAAACTGTCATCCATCCAGGCATTGACATTTTAAAATCCCTCAATTTATATATAAAACAATTTGCCAATTAATTGAGATGCGTGAATCATTAGAAAAAAATTAATGATGAGTGAAACAAAAATGGCGTGATGATCCCAGCATCCTATAGCGCTTGTTACCAATATATGCATTATGCAAATGCATGACTAATTCTTTTTTTTAAAAAGCATTACTCTATTACGCAAAAATACTGTTGTAGTGAGTGTGTGAGTACTTATGTGCCATTGACGCAAGTTACTCTACTGCCGTGTTCCATTATGGTTACTACTTGACTATTACCAAGAGAGTCAGGTTCTCAAATTGCTCATCAACACACACATACACCTGTTATCGTAAAAGAAATACACTTTCGCATATTACAATCAACCCATCACCATCATTCATATTGCTCCTACAGCTTTGATTTACCTTTTTGCACCGCTCACATGTGGTTAAGAGTATAAGAGGTGTGGTGGTGGTGGCGTGATGTTATGTTTCGTGCCAGAATAAATCCTCTCATTTGGTGAAAGCAAAGCCTCTTCTGCCCTGCTAGTGTACTATAGTTCTATTAGTACTTATAGTATCGAGCCATTCAATAACTTCCTTTGTTTAGTTTCCACTTTGTAGTTGGTGCCTTGTGCCATCATCGTCGTGGAATATTACATAAGATACTTTTACAGCCGGCGCTATACAGCTTTTGATATGAAACGACAAGCGGCTCTTTATAATAAATGCCGAAATAAGAGCAAGCTATTCCTTCACTTGAATTTGAATAAAGTTTCTTGGAATAATAGAGCCAACTTATTTATCAGGAAAGAGATTTTTAAAATGCAAATGAGGTATATGGTGCAGTGTAGTGTACCAGAATACCAAGGAAAGTCAACAAAGCAATTGAAACGCCTACTATTTTGCATTAAAAGGGGGAAGCTTTCAACTTAATTGCTTTTCGGTGTCATCAAAGTTTTAATTATGTCATTTCCCAACTAATATGTACCCAAGGTCTAATTGCGTAGGTGTGTGAATTATTCTATAGTACTCACACATATACACATTATCTTAACGTTATACCATTTACCATACAGTCATAATGATATCGCATATTATAGTATTTCTGATGACGAAATCGACCCGCATATAAATGAAACCTCTACTTTGACCTTGCTTGTGTTGGGGGCTTTTTAGTAGACATTTTAAGTCCATACAGGTCTGACCATACGAAGACACAACAGCGTCCCCTGATATTTGACATGTTGGCAAAGGAAAACAACTTTATTCTTCTTGCAGTTTTACCACGAAAGCCTTTACAAATGTTTAGATTTCCTGTTTTTTCCCATTGACATGAACAACATGAGCGTTCTTGTCAAATTCCGTAGTACTCTACCAGTCGCTTTTATTATTTTTGTTGTTATTATTATTATTGTTACGGAGTAAAAGCGCAAAGTGTAGCACGATTTGGCTCTACCTTCCGACAAACAGTCTGCTGTGGTGATACGAGTCGTCGTGGTTATCGTTCATTCATTCACATAGCAAGTTATACACAACTAGAGAGAATTGGCAGAGAGGAATGTGTACCCATGCCAATCCAAAATATATTTCTATAAAAAATCATATATAGAAAGAAACTGCTGACTATGTACTATCTCTGCATGTAGAGATGCAAAGAAAGAGTAGTGGTCTTGTGACTGGGACTTTTCACTGAAACGTTTGCTGGGAAATTCCCAACCTTAATGTTATCATTACGAACAAAAAGAGAGTTATGTCTGCCGTCGCGTTGTTCTCGCATAAGAGAAGGAGAAATGTGAAGGGAAAATACTTTATACGTATAATAAAAAGCTAGAGAGAGAGAGAGAGAGAGCGAAAGAGAGCTATATATCTGCAACTATTACACACGTACACGAGCTACTAGCATGTACGTGCCTTATAATGAGTTTGTGATTACAGTATACATATCTCTTGGAGAATTCCCCGATTCCAGTTTTTGGCAGTGGTACACGACACACACACGTACACATCGCAGCAGTGCTGGTGATGGTGGAGCAGGATCGTCGTAATGGAAAGGAAATAGTAAAAGTAATACGGGAATTACCCCACCGTCCTTTTATCCTTACGCTTGTTCCCCAAGAATATATCTTTCTTGGAAATGGCCACAAGCAAAGTAGTTGACGTAGTAGAGAGAAACAAAACTAATCGATATTTTTTTGTAGGCTGTGTACATGTGTGTATGTTGTATTGTATGGACATATTTACTTGTGTAGAGAGCCACCGCATACAAACATCCCCACACACATAACTTAATATTCTAGCTTTCCTATCTTCTATAAAACACGCTTATAAGCTTAGAGCTCCATCCCGTTACACACCGACAAGTAGGTGCCTACATACAACTCCCGTCCAATGTCAATGTGAGTAAGCACACACAATGTGGTAATCATAGAGCACGAGCATAATTACAGGAGTACTTGTACATGGCTCGTATATGGTTGTTGTTTGGTAAAAAAAAGTTGACATGTGGAAGTTCTCTGATGATAAGTTATAATGTGCATACATGTATGTACAATACCGCTCTATACCGCGTTGCACACACGCCAGTGGCACACGACGGCTTACGGCTTTCTCTTCTCTCTCTCTCTCTTGAACTGTTTGTTCTTCTGGAAAAGCAGATTGGGATTCGAAGTGTGTGTGTGTGTGTGTGTGTATGTATTTGTATCCATAAACAGTGGCATGGTTGGGCTTCTCCAGAGTAAGATATGTTTTTGTAGTTTAAAAAAATTCAGAGAGAAATGCCCTGTATAATGAGGGCTGTTGTATGTTACCGTCACCACACAATATCTAGGGTTTCACAGCAGCAGTCTAGAGAAAATGAGGATTCCCCTTTTTCGTTTATCGCCTGTCTAACATTTTTCCCTGTGTACGCGCTCTGGCTTTATGGCTGGGATATTATAGAGATATCTGAAAACACAAGAGAAACTAAACACCACTTTGAATATATACACCACTTTACCCACAGCAGCAGGATATAGGATATTACACATTCAACATTTATTGTTGGTTGATCCAAGTTCGTGTGAGTGTTTCGCTATATACCCCTCGCCTCCCTGCCACGCGTCTTTTCACAGAAAAAATTATCGTTTGTCTATTAAAGTAAATGTACGGCAGCACAACCCACGCTGAAAATGTATTACATGTGCATATTATTGGGGTATTATTATGTATTGCAAAAAAAAGTTTCCAAAGGGTTTCCTCTTCCTCCAATTGTTTGCATGTTTCTGACGAGCTACACATGCAAACTGACTGGCAAGCTTATCAATATTATAATCAATGTGTCGCCATTCGCCAACCACGGCGCTATGTAACAACTACGTAACATACCTACGCACACGGTAAATAAATAATGTGAGACTCGAGAAACTCGGGTGGGTGAAAAATTAGGGGTATTCCAATTTTCGTGGTATTGATATTGAAATTAAAGCTCTCTGGCAGACAAACTGGACATCTTTTCTCGGAGACCCTGTCTCTTTTGCAGCATTGCACCAGAAACCGTCAAACAAAAAGAGGGGAAGAAAACTTATAGACAAAAAGTTGTAAATTGTGGGCCTGGGCCTACACGATTTCCTTTGCTTCCTTTTTTGTCCTCTTTCTTACGCACACTTGCTGCTAGAGAGAGAGAGAGGAGAGAGAAGTGTGTGTACCTAAAATGCAGGCATGTGGGTATTTTCCTCGTCGCAGGAAACGTACGTCATCATCACATGAGATGAGAAACGTTCACTTTCGTTCGCCCGCTTTCCTCCCATCCTTTTTTGTCTTTTGTAGGCAGACAGGGAGAAAAAGACAGAAAGATTCTCTCGGTGGTAGAACAGAAACAGCAGTGGTGGTGGCGGCGGTATAGAATAAATTGGAGTAGTGGGGGAGAGAGAAAAATCTTTATAAGCACATCATTTTTTTCCTCTTCGCTGTATCCAGTATCCACATATATCCTTCTAAAAAAGTGGTACAAATACAGGCATATACCACAAGCATCCCTATAACACTCTCCCTATATATGACACTATGAACCTTCATTTACTACTTACTTTTCCTCATTTTTCTACCATTTTTGATGCGCCTTCCCCAGAATGAAGAATGGGCTCCTCTCTCTGTTCTCTGTTAAAACAAGTACTCTCTATGTACATTGAAATGAATTTTTTTCGACTGCTTTTGTTGATTCTCTACAACCCATATTATATATCTTCCTCTGCAACATTTCTCTCTCCTTGTTACCTTATTCTGTTGTAGCCTCATACCCTTTTGTGAATGATGTAGTGCTGGTCGTATTCGTCAGAGTAGAGCTATTTACATAGTCTCTATCTCTGTGCATACCTCCCCCATTCTCCTATATTGCTTTTTCCCTTTTCCAAAAGGCCATGTAGAGGAGTAGGTGGCGAATTTTGTATCTCGCATCCTTTTTCCTCCAACTTTCTTTCGCTTCTCTTTTCCTCTCCCACACTTCCCATACAACATCATCTCCCTCTCTCCATATTATACAGACATGATAAGCATATAGAAGCATCCTCCAGAAATCCCAGAGTTCTCTAGTTCTCTCACCAACGCTATATAGTAGACACTTATTATTAACTAGTGAAACATGATTCAGTAGTTAATACATTGCCTTCCTGTCTGTCTGTTTGTCTGTTCATTGACAGGATAACTTTTGAACGCAAAGGAATTTTAAAATTCTGATTTCGCCAATCGGTAGATATGGTTAATAGCTTTTATGAGTTCAAACTTCGAAGATGGGGGTTTGTGGTCAGCCCCCTGATCCCCTGAGTGTGGGGGTCTACTCTTTCAGTAGTTACTCATATGCGTTACAGTGTAACGGTTACACGCTTCTCGTTATTGTTGTGTGTTTGTGTGTGTGAAGGAGGGAGAGAGTGACAAGCCAATTCTCGTAAAAAATTGTATGGCTCGCTGTAACATGCAAGCAGCCAAGAAAGAGACACACTTTTAGCAGGTACATATATCAAGAAGCAGCAAAAAAGACAGCCTAGATGTGCAGCAGCAGCAGCAGTGGCAGAGTTTTTCGTATGTTGCTGTATATGTTGCTAGTTGCCATCAAATGATCATTTTTGCTGTTACTAAAGCTTTCAAACACATACACAGCAAGCGACTGAGCGAGAGAGTTATCGAGAGACCCATTCCAGTAGTCCTTTCCACCGTCCTGCTTCCACGGCTTTCAGTCGGCTCGCAGGATTCAACGCGAAAGTATTATAGCCATACGGCGACGGTGGGCAAAAGAAAATCCGGAGCTCTTTTCCTTCCACAGATATACACAAAAAAACTGCAAAAACGTGAAAGCTTTTTTTAAAAGAGAGAAAAAATGCAGTAGTGAAACCCTACAACAAAGGCTCTTTCTGCTGACGTGTGCCACTAGCGTAGCAATATTTTTAGATTTTTTCTTTTCTTCTTCTTTCCTAAAATCTACCATAGTGTTTAGCTGGAGGGATACTATTTTTATCCCTATTTTAAGAACAAGAGGATTGTTGTAATACAGATAAAAGGAGAGGAAAAAAAGTGTACAAAAAATTGGAAGAGATTTTGGTGAAAAGGACTAGTCTACTTTGAACAGATTTTTTTTTCTACTTGAACTTTACATCAAACGTGTATTCGTGTCTCGTTCTTGATGTTGTCAGTATTAATAATGGGGAAGGTAATTGAGGCATAAAGTTTATACAAGTACGTCAACGACGACGACAACGACGACGTGGAACGCAACTTTGTTGTGTAGGTAAGCTTTCAAGTAAGACAGAAGGACAGAGAGAGAGGGAGAGAGAAAAGATGCAAAGATTACACAAGGTCGAACCACTTTGCTTTTTTCGTGACTGGGAAAGTTGACAGTGTATTTTTCATTTTTTCGTCTCTCTCTCTCTCTTCTTCATACCAGGTAGAATCCTGATGGGTAATGCATTCCCAAATCCCAACTTAGTGCACGCCATTTTCAAGTGCATTGTTGTAATGGGATGGTTTTGCTTATGTTATGTAATAAGGCTATTGTTCTGCTGCTGCGAATGCGGTGTACCTTCTTCTTCTTCTATGCTGAAGGAAAGTGCAGTAAAAGTATTTATGGTGATGCATTTGATGACGTATTGACTTTGTTGGCTGTTTTCCTGATCAAGGTTTTTCCGAACACAACAGGAACTCTCAGATTGCAGTAAAAAAAAGAAAAGCACGCTGAGTATGTGTTTGTGTGTTTGTTCGACACCGCATAAATAGATCCGGTTTAGGCTAAAAGATAATATAATGAGGGTACTAAAAAAGGAACAAAAATAGGATTGATTATAGTAATCGATTCAGTACACAGACTACAGACACATAATATGTTGATGTATATGGTTGGTTGGATTAGGTGGGTGTTTGTATGCATGTAAAAGAATGTTGTTTCCGAGTATTTGTTTTTGTTCGGCAAGGGTTTATCCCCAAGTTTTTAGAATAAGACGGATTATTCTGTCAAAATTTCAAATTAGTTTTGTCTGAGTGCCAACCAAAGTGTTAGCTTAAAAAACTTTTTACAATACGTCAGAATACGGTAGAAATGTGGAGTAGGCGCATTTTTTATTGATTTTACCGGAACAAGAGTGATGCAGGTTAAGTTTTTATTGTCTAGAAAAATATCAACATAATGTAACTTGCTAACTAATTGTGTTTGTGGTTTTTTTGTTACACACAGGTTCCCCCTCTAGACAGCGAGAAAAAAATGTGCCAATTCAAGGAATCAGCAACAACGCCATTATATCATGAAAAAACTTTGGGCGTACCTACTTCTTCTCCTACAACAACGATCACTACTTCTACTTAAATCCCATGACGTTTTAAGCCATTTCATCCCTTACACATTTTATTATATAATGTCTAAAGCGTGTATAATAATATCCGGATTAAAATAGTTTGCCAAATTTAATGAGGCCATTTATGTTTCACGAAGATGGTCCTTTATTTGGGGTACGGCAGCAGTTTTACTCCTATTACTACACCACTCTGGCAAAAGTTTATTTGGCTAGTTGGAACACATGAACAACGTTTGCAAAACAAAGTTGTGCCGAGTTTTTTTGTGAAAGAGAATACACATCGAAGTAGCTTGTAACACAGCGTCGTCGTCTCTATGCATTTGTAATTTGTATAGGACACACAACAACATTCCACGAACTCAATCTCCTTTTGTTGTTACACAGCTCGTGCCTAAAACAATCATCTGAATGGCTCTCTCGAGATCAAATCAAGTTATTACACGACTAGCTCTTTTACCTCTTTCGTTTATTTCTTTCATTTTACTTGAAATATTACTTGAAATATTACCTTTAACGCAACACCCCATTTCCACACCAGTCGTTGTATTGAAAGCAAAGACAAAATAATAATTTAAGCATTGATGCCACACCATTTTTTATTACTGTAGTGTTGTGTGTGTAGGAGCAACTGACTTGACTTAATGGTTAGACTTGTTAATGCTCTGTGTGGTAGAGAACAATGAGGATTATAAAAATGATAAATAAATGAGTGATAGCATCCAACTGTCCTTGGATCGTGACTTTCAGCAGAGCCGCAACGACAAAAGTCCTTGACAGAAAACTAAAAGTTTTTTTGTCACATCTTCATCGTCATCATTATCATCATTCATCATCATCATTCCCCTCAAAGTCGACAGCGTTTTTACGAGGCCCTTTGAAAATAATGGTGAAAATGATCACGCCAACGTTGGGAGCCGTTATAAGGCCCTCCGTGTCGTTATCCAAGTTGTCACAAATGGAAAAGGAGAAAGGAAAGGGAAAAGATGAGTTTCTTACGGTGCAGCAGAAGCAGCAAACTCTTCCACCACTGTCGCAGCATTATCATCAGCAACAGCAGCAGCTAGAACAACAGCAGCAGCTTCCGCCACAAGTCAACATTCATGACAATTATATGGCACACATTCTCTCAGATCCGGGAGCTATTCGTTCAATGGATGATTTCAGAGTGGCGCAAGTATACAGTACTGATGGGTAAGTTGAATTAATTTTTTTAAAGTATATAAATCAATTAGTATCCCTCCCACGCACATTTTTTGGGGAAAAATTATTTTTACTGGTGATCACACTTCCAACTTATATCAGCCCACCTGCTAATCATAAACACTTATAAATATTTATCAATTTATTGATCCTTTATCATATCAATATGGATTATAACATCATTAAAATATTCTTGTCAGTGTAAAGCACAATCAACTAGCTAATTATCATATATTACAGATCAATCCCAGCAAATCATCTCTACTATCAGTTATTACCGAGTGGTGACATCATGTCGTCATCCTCGTGTTGTGCTGATAGCAGATAAGAGTTGGAATAAAATAAATAATCAATAATTACCTCTATGCAAGTTGTGTCACCGTCACCCAAAATGTTTCCCGTAAGTTCAATGTTCAATCAG
>JAHZNB010006457.1:0-18682 GCA_027744295.1 Callyntrura guangdongensis
GAGGATTTATAATAAGGTTTGAAAGAAGAAACACAAAAAGGATTCTTGTATGTCAGATGATGGATGAAGAATGGGAATGGATCATGCTGGCTGACGATGGTAAGTATGCTTGTAAGAAGCCGTTTTTGATGGAAAAGATTACAATTTGAGTATACAGCAGCAGCGAGAGCAACAACATGACATTTAATGCAGCAAGTTGAACGATAGGAGAAAAGGATATAGTAAAACGTAACAGAAGGATGATGTGAGATGAGAGGGATGTTTTGATGATGAGTAAGATATATACACTCACAGTGTGTGTGTGTGTGTACACATTTAACAGACTCACACATACAAACCGACATCACAAAACTTTTATCTGTTACGTTACTGGGTACAGTGTCCGTCGTCGTGTGTCTCTCTTTTACACACTGATTCTAATAACAGCAGAGGAAAAGAGAGAGAGAGAGATTTGAAAAAATTGAACACTGCCACGATTACTACATTTTTACGATTGACTATTGCTGGGTGAGAGTCGTCGCGAGAGTCAGCTATTAGGGCAAGTACTTGTAGTACGATTTTGTGTGGTGTTTTGGTATTAGAGTGAGGAGGAGGATGACGAGAATGTCTCTCTGTGTATCATTTTACGTTTTGTTTATGAAAAACGAGAGTGAGTGAGAAGACGACCAAGAAATTGGGAATGGGGATGAGGATGAATACTGATCGCGATGATGGTGGTGATGATGATGATGATGATGAGCTTAATTGGGTCTCCTTGTGAATAACTTTACTTTTCTCTACTTAAGAATACACACATACACACACTCACTGATGAGCAGACACACACAGGAAAGTTGATAGAGGAGAGAGGAAAAGTCACACCAGAAAAGAACAACGTGTTCTTCTCTTTTGTTTCTATTGTCTTTGTAGAGAACACCCTGGCCATATATTTATTGCCGCATGTGTCGTGTGTGTTTATCTACAAAGTTTTAGTATTGGAACGAAATTCACTACGAGCGTCCTTTTTCACTTTTTTTCTCTCTCTTTTTGTATAGCTCTGGGTGGTTAATCAAGAGAGTTGTGATATGCGGCAGGATGAAGAAATATTTTTTTTTAGTTTGGAAGGAAGAAGAATTTTGAATTTTAATGAAGCAACAGTAACAAGCTATCTGATAGGTAGGTATAAAGAGAGAGCGAGAGATTTGTTTTTCTTTTGATTTGATTTTTTTTGAGAATTTGTAAAAAATACACACAATGATTGCCGGAGAAAATATGTCGAGTACAAAAAAATGCCTGACTTTTCGTTGTAATCTTCTTTTCTTTTTCTTCTCTCGCTGTGTTGTTACGTGCAGTATACGGTATAAGAGCCGCCGTACAACTAAACCAGGACTGCTTTCCTTTTCCTTCTTTTTCCTTGCCAACGCCACCACCACACGGCCAAGAAATGCTACTATACTTTTGCTTATTTTGTGCCTCTCTTTTTTTAGTGTTTTACTATGCTGACTTGCGTTGCTTCTCACACAGTGCTTCGTCGTCGGTCTGCTTACTCGCTATGCTCCACAACAAGAAAAACACCGAAAAACCGACATACTCTCTCTCTCTCAGCTTTGTACGGTTAGATTGTCAGAAGGAAGGAGACAGCAGCATAGCGGCTTTTTTTCTCTGCCGTTTGTAAAATGTTGATGACGATGGGAGTATACCAGACCGACCGTTGGAGTAGGCTACTTTGATGGTGCATACCTTCTCTAAAGAAATAAAAAAACAAGCTGTAATGCTACTACTGCTTTCTTTTTCTCTCTCTGCGTGTTGTATTACTCACTATCCACCAACACTCATTTTC
The DNA here is from genome assembly GCA_027744295.1 of Callyntrura guangdongensis. Lineage (NCBI taxonomy): Eukaryota > Metazoa > Arthropoda > Collembola > Entomobryomorpha > Paronellidae > Callyntrura > Callyntrura guangdongensis. The sequence goes on from JAHZNB010006457.1 coordinate 1,820, forward strand.
TCTCTCGTGCCACACTTTTTCTGGCTGGCTTTATATTGTGCATTGCGAGAAAAAATATGTGTGTCGGTCGGTTTGTCGGTCAGTAAGAAGATGGAAGAAGAAAACCTGGTTAAAAAAAACTAAACAGCTCATTTGGGATGGAACCATGGCAAGGGAGAAAAAAATCAGGAAAGAGAGAGAGAGAGAGAGAGAGAGCCGGTGTGCGGCAGATTAGAATGATGATAGATGCACAATATAAACAAAAAATGTAGACAAGCTTGTATATACACGCAGACATACATACTTCATTACATTTACAGTAGAACGCTGTTACTTGGAAATAGTTGGAAAACCCGTTTTCATTTTCATCAACATCATCCTCTTCTTTATCATCAACAGCCGCTCTTTACTTTTTCTGCTGAAAAGCATGGTCCATATACCAAGAAAAGTTAAACAACTACACTAGCACTTTTCAAAGTGTAACGAATGAAACAAGAACAACGTGTACGACAGGGGCTAGGTTAGTTATACCAAAATGCATCTCTCTTCCTCTCTCTCTCTTCTTTTTTTTTCTCGCACTCAACTTTGGCTACAACTTCTCCTATGACACTCTTTCTCTAGTCTCTGTGATCTCTCTTTCTGCATAATAAGCTTGATATAGTAGCAATAAGGCATAATCAGCCGTGTAATATATTATGTAAAGTAAAACTTTTTATTTGGGTTTGGCTCAACTATATCGTTACTATCATTATCGTATATAATCGTCGTCGTCGTTCTCTTTGCTTGTCGACGCTGTCATAAAAACACAGCAATTTTGTTCTGATTCCGCACCAAAACACGACACATCCTGTGTGCTATAAGTGCTTCGATATAACTTGGTGTGTGTGTGAATGTAGACAGATAATTTTGCGCTTAACCTTTTAGCTAAATACGTATGTTGTATGAATGTGTATGATAATTTGCACTGGGCACAGGCTGGTAAGCAGGTAACAAAAAATTAGGTAGATATTTTAGCATAGACTACGACGACGAGGATGACGGTACGTCACATGCATAAATACTTGGGTGTTTAGTTATGTGCATTATGGCATATATTTTGCCTCTAGGCAAAAACGCGCAGGTATTAAGTAACAATTGTGCTGCTGCTACTACTGCTGCAGGCTGTTCGTAGCTGACGATGAGAAGGATAAAGCCAGCACATTATGATGATGAACATTACAGCATAAATGACACGTAACAGCGTAAATACATAGATAGAGAAGAAGAGTGAAAGTGTTCTGTTTTTTTCACTCACTCTCGGCTTGCATGTGTGTGTGTGTGTAAAATTCGGCCTAGTTTGCAAAATTATTCTGTGATGCGCGCAGAGAGCAGGGCAAAATTACCGACAATGACGACGAGCAAGTATACAAAACACTCTCGATAAATGAATGTACTGTTCGTGACTATCAAAGGGTGGGATGAATTTGCTAAGACGTGTTGTTTTTATTTGGGGTAACTTGCATCACCAATGTAACTTAGTGTGTATAGGTTCAAGTATTGTAGTAAATAATGTGTGGTGTCAATTACCCCACGGTACAGTGACATTTGTAAAATATTCTTGTGGACAGTCAACGACAGTACTTTACAACGTAACCTGAGTGTTTTTAGTAGGTAATTAAGTACAAAAACGTACTTGTTACGTGTATAAGTACATTAGGTATTATTGTGTGACGCCTACTTGCATGGCTCTATTATCGATACTGTGTCGATGGATGATGGAAAAAGTATGTCTATGTTAGAAAAAAACAAACGAAATTTACCTACTTTTACTTATTGCCAACCACGTACTTGACTACACCAGCACAAGGTAGAATTTCATTTCAGCGAGAGAGAAAAAGATATGTATACCTGATAGAGACATAATATTGACGATGACGATATATAATATATCAGCATGAGTGTACATTACCAGAAAAATCCCACTTACAGTTTACATTGACATAATCCGTTTATTTGTGGAAATAAGGAGGGGGAGAGGGGAGATGCATAGGTAATCAGACTTTTTTTCTGTGGCTTGGTATGGATGGACCTACATGTAATGATGGTAGTGTGCATGTACCCATTTTTCTGATTCTGACAGAATCATGATAATGTTTACCTGTGTATGTGCATGTTCTGGCGTTCTTAGAAAGAAATGCAATATGAGAACATTTTTGTGTGTTCCATTTCATGCGGCATAAATGTTGGTAGTAAACGGGCCTGGGTTTATAAAAGTATTGGTGGTGGAAATGATGACGATGACGGACAGTAATTTGGCAATATGTTGAGTTCTATGAGCTTTTGAGAGTCAAAAAGGATAATCGGCAGAAGAAAGATGAAGAAAATAATAAAAAACGTTTTCAGTTTCAGTTGGCAATAATTGGCACATTGAAATGGAGAAGGATGACGATATAACGACATAGCGATGATGAGTATGGTGCATTCAAGCATGCTCGTTGTATCAGGGAATTGGGAATCCTACTAAAAATGCGGTGATGGTAGTGGTGGCGGCGGCATCGTCGTCGATGGCCAAGACAAATCAGAGTACATGTTCTGTATTTTCTTTGGAGCCGTAAAAAGGGTAATAAAGATCGTAGAATGAGAAACTCGCAATGTGGCCCCGTTTTGTAACTAATTGCGTTCTTAGGCTGGGAAATGGGACAGCAGCAATTTGGCTGGGTATTAAAGGGACCGGCTTTTAAAAGAAAATTTGTGGAGACAACAGAGGGTATTTAGTAGTGGAGTAGAGTGACTGGTGACGACGATGTTGATGGTATACTAAAAGCAGCCAACCAGCAGCTATTTTAACGTCGTTAATATGAATGAACCACGGTTTTATCTCTGTTTTGACACTGCACTAGTTGTTTTGATTCTCTCTCTCTCCGAGTTCGTCGTTTCTCGACTTTGTCATCGTCGTCGTCAACGAATGCTGCTGCTGCTGCCGCTGTGTGTGTGTGTGCTTATTGATGATGACTTGTTTTTAGCCGGCGATGAGTTTGGTCTAAATTCTCTTTTTCGTCAAAAACTTGTGTACAAACAGTGTGGCAAAAGTAAGAGGAATATATCTGTGCAAAAACATGGTTTCAACGTGACGATGAAAAGCATCAGCCAAAAAAGTACACCCCATTTTGAATAGCTTTATACTTATACCCGCAATATTACATGCATATCACAAAAGTTGACATATTTTGGTACATCATCATCATTACAATCAATCATCATCGTTCTATATCCATTTATACGAAAATGTAATATGATCTTTAAAAATGCATTTTTTTTCTTCTTGCCTCGTTCTGTCTCTCTGAAAAATGCGTATCTGAATAAATATGAAAATAGATGATGATATGATGATAATTGAAACGGCTATAAAAGGTGCACACACACACATCATACCTCATCCTCAAATCGTAACGTTTGTTACTACACACCTCTACCTCTCTCCCAAATACCAGTATTATTAGTCCTGAGCGAGAGAGGAGAGCGTGTTTTTAAAAAAGTGATGCTGTAATCGTACTTTGAAAAATAATAAAAATGATTGCCAAATACCTACTACTACCAAGTACAGACACACATCCACAAGCACACAATATTAAATATATGCAAGCCTGCTGGTATTATTACTGCACTCCCAGGAGAGGAGTATCTACACACACAACGGCAGCGACAGATGAGAAGCTGATTATTATGCTGTTTGCAGCCTCTCTGGGATGATAATGACGATATTTTTGTGGAGCATTCCATTATTATTATTATTCAACAATTCAACGGCAGAAGAAGAGAGACATGGAAAAAAAGAGTTTAAGTCTGCCTAACTGAGAGTACCTGAAATACCTACGCATAAATATAAATGCCTAAAATATAATAGGCACACACACACATGCTGCAGCTTTGGTAGTTGTAGGTAATATACAACGACGAGGACGGTTATACAATCAAAGGCAAACAACAATGCAAACTGCATAATAATAATAATAGACGGTTGGATGACGATTATGAGGCTGATGTTGATGATGAAAATCATAATACTGGTCTTTGCAGAGTGCAGTAGTAGCAGAGATACAGCAGTCTAAAGTACATCCAAAAGTGATGATAATAATGATGCTGTAATGATTATCATTATCATCGTACAAAAGTTTGTTTGGTTGCTTGCAATTTTGCAGCGAGAGAGAGAGAGAGAGAGAGATGAAGAGAGATGAAGAGTAAGATGAGGATTATTATTAAGGTGTAAAGTATACGTAGGTAGGTACTTACAGGCGCGCAGGTAATAAGTGCAATATTTTTACCTGGGCTACTACAAGTAACGAAATTGAGAGTACTTTTTTTTATTTGCTGCAGATAAGTTGCCTGCACTGAAATGCTTGCATTAAATGGTTCATATGTACCTACGATACGAACAGCAGCGTTGTAAGTGTAACAATAACAATTACCATAATACGTACAATGTCGTTGTCATTCATTAACTACAGTATTGAAAATTAGGCAATCACAGAGAGGTGCAGTAGTAGCAGCAGTGGCGGTGAAGAGCATTAATTTTAGAGGAGAACCAAACGTTACATTTACAGAAACAGCACAGCACTCACAAAAAAGGTGGTGGTGGTAGTAACTGTTTGGTGTAGTGTAGGTGATGGTGATGAGGATGATGAGGATGAAGGGGGAGGGGATATGAGGGAGCAAAAGGGTCCACCCACACGAGAGAGTCATTATGAGCTCTGTATGACAATTGCAAATTGCAGTAATCATAATGGCGTCACTGCAATGACAAAGAAAAGAACGAACAAACATGTGCATAATTAGGTAATGTATTATTTAGGCAAAATGGCAGCAGGTAAAATATACAAAACGGCGTCGTCGTGTAGCAAACGTATTTACTACATTTATATGTATATATTTTTTCGTGGTAAAATAATAACAATAATAATAATGATAGTAATGATGATGACATTAATACAGATTATTAGAGTGACAGGGGAGGAGGATGAGAAGGGCAAATTTTTGGTGCAGCGAAATCGGTAAGAGAGAGAGAGAGAGCAAACAAATTGCTTGTTGTACATGGAGTTCGATGTGTGTTCTTATTTTGTAAGGAGAGAAGCACCTTAGAAGACGACGATGAAGAGAGAGAAAAAACACGGTTACACGACGACAAACGTTGCTGGTGGTAAGTAAGCAGCAGAGCAGAAAAGAGAGAGGACAGAACAGTAATTAGACCGCGTTCACAACTTTGTTGTAGACAGAGTGCCTACATGGCCGATGATATACGATATTATCATGACTTTAAAATGCGAGCATGTTTTATACGGTCGTCGTCATCGTCATCATCATGATCATTTGATCATATAGTCTTGTCACAGAAAAGAGTTTTTTTGCGATAAAATGATATAATTCATGCTTGCGTCTACGATTATAATAATTTAAAAGGAATTATCATTCTCGTAACCCGTGATTGTGTACCAATGATAAAAGAGTTTTTAAAGTTATTTAAATGGACTTTGGGAATTGACACACATTTCTTTGAAAAAAATAATAAATATGACATGCTATCACATGAAGGTAAACCGAGTTTTATTCAATTTGAGTTGGGGGCTGTGCTGCTTAAAGGTATTTGAAAAAAGGTGACAGTGAAAGGGAACAAGGGTTAATTCTGCCCCACGGCAGAAGCAATAGTACCCCGCATTTTTTAATAGAAAGAGGAAAGTAGAAAAAAAGACGGGAATTTCACAAGAAGACCTTTAACAAGATAACAGGATGGTATTTATTTAGACAGAATTGTTTTTCAGAGATGAGCGATTATGATTTGTCGTAATGGTATACTAATATGTAGATTAGGAGTTGCTTATTGTGCAATAAATGGGGTACTTTCCGTATGCAAATTAGCAGTTGGTTATGTTTTCGCCAGTGTTTCGTTTATGTTACGTATTGATTACGTAATAATTTAAAACATTGGCCAATTTCAAAAAAATTATACAAGTTTTCTGAGTACCAACCAAAGTTTCTGTGCGTTATTTGAGTTCCAGAAAGTTTTCCAGACATTTTTTGCGCGTCTTTGTTGAGTCCATAATCAGACCTGGGCAGTCTACCAGAGGCATCCCTCACATCGCTGTACAAAAAAACTTTCATTTTCTACCACGTTTACGCAAGACAATCCATTTTACGGTGACCGTAATAAATGCGCAAAAACATGTGCATCAAGAGGTTATACTGTACAAATAAAAAAACTATACTTGGAAATACTTTTGCCCTAATTTATCCCCAAAACTCGCAATTACATTGTATTGCCCACATCTGTCAACCTATTCATTTCACATTTTTTCCAACAATTTTTTTTCGCGAAAAACGTGATGACGAGACTGATACTGACATGGTGCACGTCACTCAACTTTCTGGTGATTGAAACAAATTTAATATTATGCGGAGCAATAGGTACTCAATGTGCAACTCCAAGACAATAGCATCAACATACACACAAAAATTGTACAACATGCAATGTTGCAAATAGGTACTGCCGCTGGCTTTGCTCCTGTTATGAAGATGACTTTTGTATGTCAAACTATGAAAGTGACAGTTTCCCTCTCTCTCTCGTTTTGAAAAGAAACGGAAAGGAAACCGATTATGAAACTTTACAGGAGGAAAACGTTCCACAGAAAAAGTGAAATAAACATCATCATCGTCACCATCCTCCTCTAATCCTTCTCGACATATGACAAAATTGTAAGATGAAACTGAAAGTGTTCTCTCTCGGCATTCCTTTACTATTATTGCCACCAATAAATACATATATCCCATCTCTATGCAAACTACTACCACGACACAATACAACCGTCTCTCTCTCTCTCTCTTTCTCTGTCAGACAATGTTGTATATTATTATGTCTACCTACACATAAATACCTACCTACATTTTCCATCCATCTCTCTCTCTCTCTCTCTCTCACGAAACCCCCAATAATGGCAATAAAACCAGTTTCAAAGCGTTGGCGTTCCCAAATACACACACGTACCCTAAACTCCTTATTTTATATGTATTTATGATCGCAGTCATTATGATTATCATATCAACATCCACATCTCTCTCTCTCCCTCGTATTCTTCTACTTCCACTCCACTACTACTACCGCTGCTGCTGCTGATGATGATGATAATGTTGCTGGATTCACTAACGTTCTCTGTGTATATGCACATCTACCACCACCACTCTACCATAACTATAACGTACAGAAGCAGCAGCAGAACAAAACCATCCATTTTCCATCTCCATCATCAACATCATCATCATCATCATCCATTCCACCTCGCTCCCTCATCCTATGGCCTACTGACCCACTTTTGCAAAATACTCCACCATTTCTCTACCATGGCTACAGCCACCGCTACCAAATACATTCATACGTATCTACATTTCTACATACATTTTCATTCCCAATGATTAAGCCTTTTTTCCATTCTCTATCGTCTTGGCTCTTCTTCTTTTTTCTTCTGCAGCTGCGTTTTTGTGTGCACAAGAGAGGCGAGAGAGAGAGATAGAGAGCGAGAGAGCAATGAAGAAGACACTCTTTTCTAACTCGCCTGACTCGCTGCTAGTTTCAGTTTTCTTGAAGCAAAGCAGAAAAAAAAGAAGAAGGAGAATGATTGAAACAAGAAGAAAAGGATAATAATAGTATATTATGTATATTGTGTATTATGCATTGTGCACACACACGCCTGTCTATATGCCTGCCTCCTGCCTGCAATGACTACTCTCTGGACTGTTGTAAAGCAATTCCAATTCTCTCATGAAAATATATGTATCTTGACAATAATAGCTATATAGCCACTCATATGCACTTCTCTCTTGGTTTCTCTCCCTCTCCCCCCCTCTCTCTCTCTCTACCAAGTAAACTGTCATGACTGTTCTTTTTCAAACTTTTCTGCCTTCCATAATAACATTAATAATGTGCACTCTGTGTGCACATCCCATTTTGCAAAAAGCGTAGTATTATATACACCTCGACTTTGTATTTGTTGAACAGAGAGACCATGTGTGTTTGCCTTAAAAATTTGCCAAACCCGAAGCATATACACACACGTTTATACAAACATGGTACAAACTACTCCATCCAACCTACAAAACGGTCTCATCATCATGATCTCCTCCTGTACTGCTTATCTCTCTCTCTGTCCCTCTCTCTCTCTCTCTCTTCGTGTTTACTTTTTAAACGTCTCCATCACACCAGCAGCAGGATAACAGCGTCATTCCCTGGCTTTAAACTTTAAACGATTTTCAACGTACGTGTTATACTTAACTTGATGGTAACGTGCGGTTGACGCTGCACAATACTGCCCCAGCTATAACAACAAATACTAAGTTTCCACGATAAAACCCAAATTTTCCTTTTTTTTACCTTAGATTCTTCTACACACAAACTCACATATAACCCAGTCGTGAGTACCGCGCCGCGCACGCTGTAAAACCAGTGAGAAAAGTGGTAAACCAGTAAACCACGTTGTGTTTTTTTCTCTCTCTCTCTCGCAGTTACACATGCAAGGGTCATGTATTATGCAAACGTGAAAAACACTCTTTTTAGGTATAGCCTAATGCATTTCAGTACAAAACGACTATACACAAACTTCGCTTTCATTTCATGATAACAATAATAATGATAACATTTGGCAAAAAATCTCTCATCGCCCCAAAATCCCTCCTCCTCCCATTTAACGGTATTCTATGCACTGTTTACATTTTACACGGCGTTGTTGTCTCAGGCTCCCATATGCATAATATTTTTGGTTTGCTGGTAAACAAACGACTACCACAGCAGCACCTACATTACATTCGTGAAGAAAAGTAGCCTATTTCTGTGAAGGAGGTGGTGGTGGTGGTAGTGGTTAGTAGGCAGCTCTACTTCCACTTTCATTCAAGTATGTTTACTACTCCTCCTAGTGGTGTGCTAGTAGTTAAAGTAGGCACACAATGATATCCTCTTTTTTTCCGGCAACCTTGCCATTATTTTTTTTTCTCGCTCACTCACTCCCTTTTTTCTGATGACGATGTTGTTGTTGATGATGTTGATGATGTGATTTAATCGAACCACGATAAAGGATTACTACAGAGCACTAATATGAGAGGACTGGGTTATATGTATGCTTGTGTGTGTGTTCGTATTATTATGTAAATCTTCTATACAGACAAGGCAGCACAGCATATTATACTACACACTCGAGCATTATATTTCTATAACTTTTGTTCCAAAAGTATTATAGCGATAAATTAAAGTGCACATGTATTTTGCATTCACTTACATCCATGTAGTATGTGTGTGTGGTAATACGAAGAAATAAGTGCACAGAGGATATTATCGTAGCTGTATATAGTGAAGGTTTTTATAGATGCTTGTTTATTATAGCCAAGGACCTTTTCATTTTTTTAGTACATCCACCAAACATGAACCACTACTACCGCTGCTGCTNACATCCACCAAACATGAACCACTACTACCGCTGCTGCTGCTGCTATAGAGTCAGAGCGCTGCCACAAAATTTTTTTAAGGGAAGGAAAGAGAGAGTAAAGTAGGAGAAGAGAAGAAGAAGAAGCAAAAATAGTAGAGTAATAATAATTTGATATGTTGGTAAGTCAGAAAAAAATGTACGTATATAGTGTACACGTTGAGAACGTGCAGTTTTTCTGTGTGTGTTTTCTACATGTGAGTATGCCTATCTATCAATCCAATCCAAATGGCCAACATTGCATTGCATTTTTTGTTGGTGTTCCACAAGAAAAAAGGAGCTTGATGCATAATAATAGGAATATCGTAGTAGTAGCAAAAGCAGCATTTTGTTGGAAGAGCAGAGAGCTCTCTTTCTGTGGATATGTGTGTATACGTGAAGCTGTGTGGCGGCAGCTCTCTCTCTCTCTGCTTCTGCTCCTGTCATGTGGTAGGTACACAAACAGAACAGCAGCAGCAGAGAGAGAAGAGAGCACACACACAACACATAACCCAGTCCTACTTTTGTCCCTTTGCTCCATTTCCCATCGAGCTGCAAGACCTACTTTCCTATTTTGTAGGAATGGAGTATAAGAGAAGAAAATAAGTACAAGTGGGACTGTTGTAAAGGAATATACTCGTATATGACGACGACGACAAAACGTGTATGTGTGGATATATGCCTAATAATATCTCCAAATGCCAAGTTAAACACCGGCACAATAGATGCTTGTCAAATATGCCTTTACATTAAATATAATAATAATAATAATAAATGTTGAATATATCAAGACGATTATGCCGAGTTCCATTTTGTGCCTCAGCCCTTTCCATTTCTGTGGAGTTATGCTCAGGAACAAAGTATTTTTACAATGATAACAATAACTCTCACTCTCTTTAATGGCTTATGGGATGAAGTGGCTGTTGTAGAACAAGAAGAGAAAATTTTGGATAATGAGCAGGATACACGGACAGCCTTTTACTATTACATAATGGCAATGATAATAAGGATAATTGTAGTGAGAGATTTGGGTTTGGTGAGAGAGAGAGAGAGACGCTCTGATTATATGCACGTTGTGCAACTTGTTCTTTGACTACTGTTACACGGTGATAATTATAAATGGCAAGAAGATTAGAAGCTGCATAACTGGGGTTATGGATGGTATGGGTAATAAGTGAGTAGGTATATTGACATGATGATGGGCACCTAGAGAGAGAGAGAGAGAGCTACCAGTTTGGCATTTCTTTCTCTCTTTGTGAAATTTTCCAAGTGAACGGATAACTTATATGGTATGCAAGAGTTTGTGCATTTGTGTCGAGTTATTCGGGTTTGTATGTAGAACTTATTAATGAAGCCAAACGCACACACGTTTATTTTGTTTCAATTTTAGTTATTAATGCATACAAGCTTGACACACATGCATTCCGATTCCGAATATATCGTGCTCGCTCCTGGAACTGTGAACTCTGGAGTCACTGGAGTGAAGTGAAATGGAAATTGTGTCGGTGGTAGTGGTGGTGGTGGTGATGATGGCAGCTGACGAACGAAAACCAGCATTCCACACACACAGCCATGCTACTGCTGCTACCATCATCATCATCGACACCATCCGTCAAGCAGTTTATTCTACTAACTTACCTCTTTTGTATACGAAACGGGCTATTATTAAAATTTTCTGACAAGCCTGAAAGAAACGTGTATGGATGATTGGAATATAGTATGTAGGTTGAATTTCTCTTTTTCCTTTCAGTCCAGATTCCAGAGAGACACTCACGAGAGAAGACACTCTCACACGAAAAAAAGAGAGAGTGGCAGCCCGGGGGAAACAGGCTATATTTAAAATAACTAGATATTCAACACTTGTTCTTGTTCGTCTGTATTATTAATAGTCCACTTTCAACAGAGCAAAAGTAATTTTACGCTTATTTAACAGATCCTAAAGAGAGGATATATACACACAGACACGCAAAAGTATTTGATAGGGTACACTAATAACTTGGGAGAATGTCGGCCATAAAAATGGGGAAAAAGAGAGGCTCCGCACAGAAGGAACGGAAAGTGAAAGAGAAGAATGAAATAATTGACCGTTCTGATATCGCGATCGGCTACTGACTTTTCCTTCTTCTCGGGTGAATCAACTCTCAATAACAAGAGATTAAATACGGTACAGAGAGAGATGCATAGAGAGAGGGAGATTCACAACAAGATGAAATTATGAAAGTTGTAAAAGAAACAATGCGACAAAAGAGCATTCTTATTACCGCTGCATTATGTTTTATATAATATTTGGTGTATGATATGCCGCTTATGTAATCTTCCATTTAATTAAATACGCAAGTGGTTTACGAAAAAGGGAAAATGTAGATATTTTTACTTGAGAACCATTCACCAATACCATCCAGCATACCAGCATCTTTTGTGTGTGGACGATTCTTTGTCGCTTTTTTTTGTTTACAAAATTTATGTAATAAAAAAGTATTGTAAACAAGTGAACAATTACACATTGAAAACATGGTGTACCTAAGTGTACAGTTAATTAGCCTTTTGATTAATATGGTGGTAGTTGAACTCAGGGAAACTTTCAACTTAACTCTTTGAGTGGGGAAAAACTTTCCAAACTTTTTGAACAAGATAATAGGAAAAGAATGAATAGTACGAATAAAAATAAAGACATTAGAAAACGAGAGGACTCGAAGAGCTCCGAGTTTTTAAGGACATGGAAAAAAATTCATTCATTGGATTTTTTATTGATTTACCAAAATAATGAATGATGATGAGGATCCGCAAATTGAAAAGGTGGGGGGAGGGGTAATAACGAGAATGGAGGAATGGAAGACTCGATCATGGAGTTGCTAATTTATTCTTTTTATTTCCTGTCCCTCGCGAGGTTGGTGTTGGTAACCAAGACCTACTTTCCGAAAAGTACCCCTACATAAAAATAAGGCCAGTTTGCTGGGAAGGAAAGTTGTTAGGTATTTTTTTCGTGTTAGTTATATAATCCTTTAAATGCGCAGAAACCGTGTATTGTATTCTGAAAGCTTCATTTTGATCTGTGATACTTGACGTCGTCGTCGTTCCTGCTAGCAATATGACGACCTTCTATCCATTTCTCAATTTCCCACTTTCTCGTCCCATTCTGTGTATTTGCACAAATGATCAAAAGGGAGGGAGGAGGAAAAGTGTAAACCTTTCTCGGGGAAATCACAGCCGTTGTTATTACCATTTTATAATGCAATTTAGGTAGATAACGTCATGTAATACGTTTCCTTTTTTGCTGTATACCTTGTACCACTTGTAACGGCAGGGAATACAACAGCGCGCGGAAAAGTAGAAGATCAAACGAAAAAAATTACGCAACAGGGAAAATAACGGAGTTTCAAAGGAAAAATCGAAATTAGTGCCGCCGCGCGATTTCCTTCCGAGCCAATAATACTCTTGATGGCGGTAATAATGTGTTGTAGACTACTGTAGAGACTTTTCCTCTCTCTCTCTCTTGTTTACTTTTCATTTGAATCCCTCAGGGAGTCGTGTCGGATGGAAGGTTATTAAGCTGTATCGCTGGGATATTGGGAGATTTCCCGACAACCTTTCTCCGTCAACGTCAAACATCTCCCCACCACTTTTCAGTTTCAATCTCCCATCTCACACAGTCATTATCATCATGATTTTCCTCAAAAGCGGAAAATACGGAAGGGGAAAAATAAGCTGATAGTTAATTATATGTAACATCAGCAACAGCTTCAAGTTTCCCATTCTACGAAAACTCCGTAGTGGAAAATGGAAACCACTTTTTGTTTAAATTATACAAATGCTGTCTGAGTGTATTACGAGTGGTGAAGGTCAGCAGGGATTTCTCTCAGGGATGAGGAAGTAAATACAATGAGACTAGGTGACGGTCAACACCTTACATAAAGCAAAGCAACAAAACAACGGAACATCAAAAGGGTAAATTGTGGCCCGTTATTTTTTAAAATTTATTTCCACTTTCTCGTTGTTTGCCACGTATGTCCACGTAGTAAATAATCAAATGCAATTAATCGTTTAAATTAGAAGCAATCAAAAAGGCATGTTAACCTTTTAAAAAAAGTTTCCTTAAAAACCGTAAAATTTATTATGCATTTAAATTTGTGGCATTTAAAAGGTCACTACACGAAAACTGGCATTTTAACTAAAAAAAACTTTTTTTTTATAGTTGCGTAAATAATTGCAACAAATTTTCCTCATTTCTGGTTTCTTCTCCATGAGCGCTTCCCTCTCTGTTTGTGAAGACTGCTTGGTTCGGTAGCAGCAGCAGCGCATTGTATGCAAAAAAAGAATTGTTGCTTGTCGTGCCCCGCTTAGTAATTTTCCAATAAAAAACCCCATTTAAAAAAAACTCGAGCAAGGAGAGATGCAACACAACTTATATATACGAAGGAACCTTGAAACATCCTCGTGTCTATAGGTACCTGGCGTTACTTTTGAGAAGTAGGTAACTCAGCAGCATGCAGGCAGGCAGGCATGCCCTCATTTCAGCTTGAATAGGAGCATCCCGTCTTCTAATACCAAAAGCGAGCAGCACACAAAAAACCATGCTTGCTCTAAAGAAAGAAAATACAGGAAAAGCAGCAAAAAAAATTCTCTCGCTCCCCGGCTCCAAGTTCGGTGAAGTTGTCATTTTGCTATCATTCGATTATTACGTAAAAATGAACAAAAGAAAGGACGAAGATGGAAACAGAGAGAGAGAGCGAAACTTTTTTGTTTGCACATTTCTGCAGCATGCATGCCTGGATTTACATCACAGGCACACACACGTACGACCCATAAAAAACAGAAAAAGGAAGTAAGTTGGCTCGTTTCAACTTTCTTTTTTTTACTACACCCCCACCACCACTACGACAAACTGTAGCCTGCCACCTTGTGTGTCAGTGCAAATGACAATGCCATTTTTTATAATCTTCCCGCATCTCCTCAGCTCTCCTCTCTGTCATTGTCACCTCTTGTTGTGTGAGAACAGGAGAGAGAGAGACGCCCAACATGTGGGTACTAATGTCCCGATGAAAGTGAAATGATGAAAGGAAAAGCACACAAGAAGAAGGGCACATATCGGAAAACAGAAGCTTATCTTGGTGCTTTGTCAATGTATTTTTTTCCAAATCCATATGATTTTTTAAATATCAATTTATTAGTTTCTTCTGGAAAATCTGGACCACTTTGCGCTCAGTAGCAGTGAGCGTGTTACTTGCCGGTTTTAATTTTTTCATCATAAAATGTACCTTGGAAATAAGATTTTCGCGTATATAAGTTTTCCACAGAAAGATGAAAACATAACTTTTGTACAAATTGCCTTGAATTATTATTATAATTGGACTTTGTATCGACACGCTCTCTTGGATAAAAAATACCAAACTGGCCTTCTTAGTGCATACCTTGTGAGTGTGATACATTGGAAACTAGTCACTTATATTACTGGTATAAATTGACCAATTTGCATTAATACGCAAATAGAATCGACTATCGTAAATTTAACATAGAATAGGCGCTTTATTTATGAGTATCTGTTGATTGGACAGTTAATAATTTGTGCGACAAATGTACCACTGTATTTCAAGGAGTGCAAAATAATTGCCTTGATTATACAGTCAAGAACTCCCTTGCAAGACTTATCTTTTATTTTTCTCACCTAAGCGCTCGCACAGTATTAATTTCCACGCTTATCAAAATAGGACAGCAAAATCTGCTTAAGAAATGTCGAGGCTCTTTTTATTTTTTCACAAAAAAGTCATACCTACCTTGACGGAAATAAGACTTCCAGCTGTGAGCATAGAAGTTTGATCTTGAACAAAATACGTTGTCCTTGTATTCCCTTTTATTTTTTTAGAAGCCACCTATTTCTCATTATAATGTAACAAGTTTGTGCTCAGTTGTCAAAACGACAAAAAAATCCTTACAACACCGAATTACGTACCGTGATATTGGATGAGCGGGTGGGTGATAGTATGTACGTGTAAGGGAAAAGGATTGGTGGAGGTGTCAAAATCAAAAGGTATCGGGTATCGTATTCCTTGTGTGTGTGTGTGTGTGTGTGTGTTTGCGCGCCTTATAAAGGTCACTTGACTGAGGGTCCCCTTGTTACACGTGTGTGTGGTTTTTCTTTTATTTCACCCAGTTGTATTATTTTTTTGCAAAAAAATTGTTATGCAATTTCAATTTGTTTTTTTTTGTGTCCATAATAAAAAAGACGATAAAAAAGCTGCTTAGGGATGTCCTCCGAATCGTAACGAATACTTGCATTACGTATTATCATGAATCATGAATAATGGTGATGCAATGTACAAAAATATAATATATGCTGACATAATAATATACGGCGGCATTTTTTTGAGGGACAACTCACAAGGATAAAAAATGACGATCAAATAAAAAAAAATTGGAGAATTCAATTCTTTCCCTTGAGGGATTAGAAGAGCGGGATAAAACATATGTATTGTCATTGTCATTACATTATTATGTAATCATCGTTTCCTCAAAAAAATGTTTTTATCGAAATCATTACTATTTATTGTATGTTGTTGAAAGACAATTTCACTCTATTTTTCTGATTAAGGTTGCCCTTTTTTGAAGGTTTCGAAGGAGTTTTTTTTGGAGGAAAATGAAACACGCACCAATGCATACGAAAAATCTGGAGGGAAAGAGGAAATCTCATGCTGCTGATTGACCGTGAAAATTAATAATGCCTCTCGTTCTCGTTCCTCTTTCAACCCTTTTTGTTCTTTCCGTCGTCGGGGTCGACAGATGACCCAATTCTTTTAACTCGTTCCTCCATTAATTTTCTGTATTAGACAAGCACACTTGCAATTGCAGGAAAAGGGAGCAAAACTAAAGCAAAAGAACATTTGAAGCGTCTCTCGTTTTTTTTATCGAGGTAATCGGATGAACTGAAAGGTGATCGTTTTTCAATCAGCAAAAGGAGTAAAAAAGGGCGCAGGGATTTTTTTTAGTTTTCGTGAGAGTTCAGCTGTCCACAACCTACAGTCCGGTTGAAATTAAAAGCGAATCTTGCTTGAAAGACTGCTTTAGGATATTTTTTCTCCCACACTCCATTATTTTGTAACCCTACAGCAGCAGCATTAGTAGACAGGGTTATTTATGTATGTTCTATTTAATTAAGCGCTTATCATTATCATCTTCCCTGTTGTCAACATCTTCACGGTCGTAAGTGGAAAGGAAAAGTGAAACTTGATCTAGAAAAAAACTCTGGTGGTGTGTGGATACTGAAATAGAAGATGAGGATTGGTCCTTTCATTACGAGCTCTGATGTAGGACACTTTTTGGTTGTAGAAAGGATGAAAGGGAAAACGAAGAAGAGGATGATAATGATGCTGATGATGTGGAATAGAAAAGGGTTACATGGAGAATCATCCAAGAAGAG